>APFE031432882.1:0-36616 GCA_000404065.3 Pinus taeda | reverse complement strand
ATGGCTGCATGTGATCCCTCAGCCCACCTAGCTCGAAGTTTCCCCCTACTGGAGGTCTCTACATGAGTAGATGTCTCTACTCGATCTCCACTCAACTTTCCCTGTTGTGGCTGCTCCATAACCTCCTGAAGCTGCTGCACCAATCATGGCTCCTCCACATTCATCTGAGACTTCTTCTGGCTTTGCATGTTGAGAGGTAATATGCCCTCCCTCTCAACCACCAAGTCTGCATCAGTTGCCTTACTGCTCAAGGCTTTGCATGCATCTTGAACCTCAAGAGCATACAGGTTCTTGACCCGTGAACCAATCTGCTTCACCTGTCTAGTTATGATGTGTCTAAGGAAAACCTTTCCCTCTCTGAAGACTACATCATAGCCTCTGTCTTCCAGCATCGCGATCGACACCAAGTTTCTCTTCAGTCTTGGTACATACTTGACATCGGTCAAGGTAAGGCGAGCTCCATGCTCCCTCTGGAAAATAACCGTGCCTACACCTGAGACACTATAATTCTCATCATTACCCATCCCTATGAGTATTTGGAGATCTTTCTCCTCCAAAGTACTAAACAAACTTTTGTCACCGGTCATGTGGAAAGAATCTCCACTATCAAGAAACGAACCACTTCCCATCATGGATGAAACCATGCATGCGAAGAGTGTGAAATCAAACTCAAACTATGAAGCAAGTGCCTCACCTTCAGATCCTTCCCCGAATCCCTTCTTGGACTTCTTATTTGGGCAATTAGTAGCATAATGGACCAACTCATGACAACGAAAGCATCTCACCTTCGACTTGTCAACCTTCTTCCCATCATTGGAAGAACTGGATTCGGAAAGAGAAACCTTCCCCTTCCCCTTCTTCGCCTTACTTGCTAAGACACAGTTCTCCTCATCATGCATAGATGAAGAACTATCTCCGGTGTGCTGTCTAATCTCCTCTTGCACAAGATCCGACCAAAGTCTCTCCCATCCTGGCAGTTTCTTCCTTCCATTCACCGAGTCCTGGTAGCTATGCCAACTCTTAGGAAGGCCAAGGAGAGCTAGACTCACCATATCCTCATCCTCAACAATTACCCCCACACTTCCCAGCTCATCCCAGCATTGGGTGAACTTCGTGAGATACTGGGGCATATTGTCTCCATTCTCACACTTAGAAGTTTCTGAGTTTATCCTTGAGCGCCATTCCACTAGCTCAAAACTCAACCGCTTCTGATCTAAAATTCGTGAGAACAAAGTATTTCTCGTACAGAGATCGACTGTATGGGCATTCATCAGATATCTCACCTTCCAAAATAAGGATGAATCCAGAAGCTGCCTGGCCTGATTACAAACTCTACCTGAAGAAATAAAATGTAAACACTTTCTGAATAATAGATCTGATGATCAATACAACACTGGTATCATGTAGAACTTCTTCTACAAATCAGCTCGCTCTGATACCATGTAGAAATTTTGAATAATTTAACACATATTCACAGAGATTATCCCGATTATACACTATTGCAAAATGCATGCATAATACATAACCTCCTCTACGTTGATCATCAATTTAGCAGCATTAAAAACAATGAAACATCAATAGCATGTGCACATTAACACAATATGTAACCCGGGGAAAGCATACAGCTGAAAACCCCACACTATCTGTATATTATAATGATTGAGAACATGTAACAATACATAGTACAATACTCTTCACAAGTATCCAACACTATCTCCACCTGTTACACACAATACAACTCAGATCTGATCTCCAAATCTCCCCCGCTGCTTGCCTGCCTCCACTGCGCAATCCTGCAAGAGAATGAATGATTATGGCTCAAGCAAACTCATATTTACTTGGCTAGACCCTGGGTCTATTTACAACCTTTATCCATTCCAAGTCAACGTTGGGAGGAGGTCTCAATGGATCTTATCATAGGTTTACCCAAGTCTGAAGGAAAGAGTGTCATCGTGGCGACAGTTAATAGAATTACCAAGTATGCACACTTTTGTGCATTATCTCATCCTTTTAAATCCAATACAGTTGCTACTGCATTTATGGAAATAATTCAAATGCATCATGGACACTAAAAGATTATAGTAATTGACAAAGATCCATTTTCATTGGAAATTTTTGGATGGAATTATTTTCTTGTCTTGGTACTCAATTAGCTCATAACTCATCTTATCATCCTCAATCTGATGGGAAAACTGAGGTAGTGGACAAACGTTTGGAAGGATATCTTCATTGCTTTGTATCTGATAAACAAACACAATGGGTCAAGTGGTTACCTCTAGCTAGATGGTGGTATAACACTTCCTTCCATACTACAACAAAATGACCCCATCTATGGCCCTTTATGGATATAATCCACCATCCATCACATCATATTTAAGACAAAACTCTAAGTTTCAAGCAGTGGAAGATCACATGGAGCATCAACAATAAGTTCTCCAACTCTTAAAGGATAACCTGAATATGGCACAGAATCAAATGAAACAATAGGTATATCAACATCATAGTGAAAGAAGTTTTTATGTAGATGACTGGGTATTTTTATGGCTACAACCATACAAACAAATGTCTCTCAAGCAAGCTATGAAGGATAATAAGTTATCACCCAAGTACTATGGTTCTTACGAGGTGTTGCAAAGTATTGATCCTATGGCATACAAATTGGATTTGCCTTCATCTTCCCGAGTACACTCATTTTTCCATGTTTCATGCTTAATGAAGCTTATCAGTGACAAGCTTCCAATTCAAACAATGTTGCCAGAACTTGACGAAGAAGGCAAAGTCATATTTGAACCTGAAGCAGCCATGGAAACAATAACTTGACATCTATGGAATCGATTAATTTCAGAGTATCTCATTATGTGGAAGAACTTACCCATTGAAGATTACACATGGGAGGATGAGAATTTGATATAGAAGCATCCATAACTACTCAAGCATTGAGGACAACACTTTTTTGAAGGAGAGGGGCATGTTAGGTCCCTATAATACTAGTGTAGCCTCCTTATTGTTATTTTTAGTATATCCCCTTTATTATTATTGTAATGCCCATGCAGCCCCCATATTGTTGTTGTGGTGCCCCATAGGAGCCCACAATTGTTATTTTTGTTCCCTTACATTATTATTTTTATGTAGGATCTAATTATATTGTGACCCCTTAGACTCCTATATATACAAAGGAGGTCTTGTAAATTGTATCATCCAAGAATTGTTCATTTATGTAATGTAGAGGAGGTTTCCCCCTCAAAGAGGATACTTTTTAATTCATTGATCTATCTTTTTGTGAGATAGCTACATAACATTTTTTAAATTTGTTGTTAATTATCTTACATATGATAAAGAGTTTCATGCATTGGTACAAAGTGTTAAAAAGTGGAAGCTTTACTTAATTGGAAAGAAATAATAATACACAAGGATCATCAACCATTACAGTACATGTAACCACTAACAAAGCTACAAAAATCAAGACATCAAATATAATAATTTCATTTGGTCAACAAATATAAGAAGGGTGTAAATATCAAAATGGTTAACATGCTATCTAGACCTCCTACCAATGCATCTATCATCTTATATAATGATTCATTAGCACTTGATAGTTATGTTAAGAAGTATGTTAGGGATGATGAATTCAAAGATATATATGACAGGTTAACTCATGGTTCACAAGTGGAGAATTATCATTTTCAAGGCAAGTTACTCTATCATGCTAACAAACTACGTGTTCCATAAGATGAAAGAATTCATGTAATGAAAGAAGCTCATACTTTCGTATTTTAGCACAGTTTGGGGTAGGAAAAACAATAGCTCATTTACAAATATCTTGTGATTGGACTTGAGCAAGAGAGATTGTAATCAAATATGTAAAAGGGTGTATATTTTGTGCCACAATTAAACCCACTAATAGAAAATTAGGTCTGTATACAACTATTCTAGTTCCTTCTCATCCATGGAAGAGCATCTCTATGGATTTTGTAAGGGGTTTTCTTATGTCTAAAAGAGGTCAAGAGGTCATGATTACTTGTATGTAGTTGTTGATATGTTTAGTAAAATGGGTATTTTTATGCCTTTTTAAAAGCAAGTGACAACTAAATATTAGAGGAAATTTCAGCCTAAAAGTGGTCTCCTAAGGAAAAATAATAAAATAGTAGTTAAAATAATAAAATAAGAGTTATGAATTTTGGAGGGAAAAGAAGAAAAATACTTTTTTTAATTGTATTTTTTGGCTTATCTCCTTATAGGTTTACTCAAACTTCAAGTTTATAGATTTATTGGATGCAAAATTAAATTCCACATCCAACAAGTACCCATTATTCATACTTTTGTGAAGACCCACACTGATAAAAAATGAAGGTTCGTTAAAAAAGAACGCACTTTTTTAATGTCTCTTTAATTTTTATCAATGTGAGTCTTCTCAAAATTATGCATAATGGGTACTCATTGGATGTAGAATTTAATTCCGCATCCAATGAGTGTCTAGAATTTAAATTTGAGTAAACATATAGGGATATAAGCCAAAAATACAATTAAAAAAAGTAGTTTTTCTTCTTTTCTCTGCAAAATATTTACATGTATCTCTTCTTAAATTTAAATGATTTTGATTGGTTTACATATTATGGCATGGAAATTACATGAAAATTTCATTGGCACTTTTAAGCTAAAATTTCCTTTGATGTAGATTACACATTTATTCTTCTAGCATGTTTAGGTTCACTTTGGATTGCCCACTTCCATTATTTTAGATCAAGATTCCCACAGTTTGGGAATTTTGGTCGAGTTTGTGGAGATTGATAAACACAAAGAAGAATAGAGGTACTTCTTTTCATCTGCAGACTAAAAGATAAAAAAATGTATTTAAGAGGATCAAGGTACATTTGGTCCAAGGATATTGTAGTAAGCATCCTAAGCTTTTGGATGAACAATTACACTATGTGCAACATGCCTACAACCAAACCTTGCATTCTTCTACATAGATCTCTCCATTAGAACATTGTTTTGGGTACCTTAAAAAGTCTCCATTGAATTTCATTTTTGGGAAATATCTTGATTATGATGAGCGTAGAGATGAAAACAATGCCTGAAAATTCATTCAAAATATCTAAATGGTCCATAAGAGAGTACAAAAATAGTTAGAGAAGAGACAAGCCCAATACAAGCCTAGGCATAATAAACATAACATGGAACATCACTTCCAATTTGGTGATTGTATTTGGTTGAATATCAACAAAGACAGGTTAAAAGGGGGAGGTAAAAAGAGCAAACCAATTTGATATGGACCATTTACTATTTTGGAGAAGAATGACACTAATTATTATTGCTTAGATCTACCACATTGAATGCGGATGTATTTAATTGTAACTTTGGTGAACTTGAAACTATATGAGCCTCCAATGATCATAGACCAAGATGAAAGTATTCAAGTTCCCTCCATCAATTTCTCTTGAGTATTTGAACTAGTTGTAAGAAGATGCCATTCTAGACAGGAAGATGAGGACTTCATGATGAGGTAATGCGGAGTATTTTCGAGTGGGCCTTAATGGAATGCATCCAAGGAAAACACGATGAATCGAGATACTAAAAGTCAGGGATCAATACTCTCACCTATTTATTGAGTAATTCAACTTTTGGTGTTCCAAAAGCTTCCTAATGGGGATAATTGATTTGGGAGGATCTAAGAGGCCTCAAAATTTAGTAGTCACAAATCAATATTAAATTATCGCCATGATGAGAGTTTGACGAGAGATTCCCAACACAACTTGAACAATCTCAAATGAACTTTGTATGAGACATTTGTCACATTTTCAACTTTTGTAAAAATAGGCAAAAGGAAGGACAAAGGTGACATGTGGTAGCTCCAGAGGGTGACATGTGGTAGGTTGTACAAAGGACACTTGGGAGACTCAAAAGAAGACACATAAAAAGAGGCTAACATGGCAGGTGACATGGAAACAATGGGAGAGGAAATGTGGTAAAGTAAATGATGTGGAATTTATGTGGAAACTAACTTAGTAGGTGATTATGAAACTAACAAAGTCTTGGGCGCTAACTATGTGACATATGGAACAATTAACTGGTGCCAAATGGTAACCTAGGCTAGAAAAAAATGATCCTTCCATCTGCATAAGAGTCAAGCAAGTGGTTTTAACTTGCAACCTCATCGACAAAAATCCAACTACTCATTGTTGCACCAACCGTTGATGCTTACTATGTATAAGTGGAAATTTATATTTGAATTTATTGTAACCTACAACAAGCTTAAAATAGTCTTGGAGGCTTTTGAACCCGTGACATCTAACATGAAATAAAAGTATTAACCATAATGTCAATTGTGGTTCATATAAAACATATCAACAAACGTTTATTTTTTAAAATTGTTACAACTACTTTCTAAATGGGAAAGGTCTGCTAGCTTGACCCTGTGACCTCCCCATAATGAATGGACCTATGAATACACCATGTGACAAATATTGTAATTAGATCGGCCATAACTATTAATAAATTTTATGTGCTTGGAATAAAGAAATGATGGCAACAACCTGTGGGTTTGACTCCAGGTTTGTTGGCCCCATCGTTTTATAATTGGCCTAACTAGCCATTGCACCACAACTAGTTTTGTTGTATAGAGGTCCAAACCCCTAGCTTTTAAGGCACTAGTTCAAACTGTACATATTATAAAAATCAATCTTTTGACAAAGGTTCTTAGGTTCAATAGCAATTGCAGAGCAGAGAAATAGTATTTGAGATTGAGGATTTGATGTAAATTTGTCATTTTGTGTTGCAATTGAAGAGGCTAATCCATTGGAAGCAAAACCAAAGATGTATCTCACACTGGGTGAACTCTATTATCAATCTCATTATGTTATTCTTATTTCTTTGTAGTTATTTCTTTTTGTTCGTAATCCTTTTTTATCAAGTTTGGTATTCCACATTTTGTTTAATGAAGATAAACCATTAGCTCATAAATGAAAGATCTAGATCATAAAGCGAATTTCATTTTCTTGTAGAATTGTGGTACAATACCACTTATCATGTTGCTAGCAAAATGACATCATATAAAGTTTTTTATGGTCAAGAACCTCATATGAATTTGTCTATGCCCAGCAAATTCTAAGAAATGGCCTCATATTTACTTAGCACATCCAAGATTCAAGAAGCATATAACACACTTCATACCAAAGAATCCATTTGGTGTAACACACCCAACCTCCTTCTTTACAACTAAAGGAATGGGGTGTAATTTTTTTTTCTTTCTTCTTCCTGTTGCGACTGACTTTGGTTGGCACTCTTTGCCACCATTGGAATCAATCCTAGTGGTTTCTCAGAGTCACCGAGCGACCACCAAATAAGTGTATAGGCATCCATTCTTTTAATCCCTTTGTGGGTTGAGTTCCCTTTTCGACTGGTGCAACGCTAATGGTCTTGTTTCTATTTGAAACAACCAAAGGCCATGTGTTAAGCCCCAACCTTCTAGCCTCTCTTTACTTCCCTACGCCCTTGGTATGCTTCTACATGAAGTGAATGTTTAGTATCAATCCTCGTGCAAACATTACCATCCAAATCCAAACGCATAAACACACAAACCACTCAAAGCATTGAAACACAGATGTACAAACCATTCAAAACAAACACCATATACTAAATGAAAGAAAATAATGATATGATCATGCCAAACAAAAAATTTTTAATGTAAATTTTAAAATTTATCTCAAATATATACATAATAATAATAATCTAAAATTTTAGCATTGTTACTCTCAAATGGTCTGTCATATGTAAAAAGATCAAATCCCAAAAAAACAAACTTTACATATGAGAGATTTGATCTTACGAGCATATACAAATCCAATATTAAATAAATCTAATATGCTAATAATTTGACAACTACCAATCAAATATACTAACTCCACCAAGGACATTTCATGCCATGTCAATATAATATGGGGTAAAATCTCAACATAATATCTAATAGTTCGTACAAAATCGAAATCGCAGGGCTGGCCTATAATGAAGCGCGTTTCGAGCAATGGACCACATGTTGTGGCCATAAACTGTGTGGGGTTCATTGTTGACCATCTATGTAAATTCCACGTGGTGGATGCTTCGTGTGGGTTTCATATTGGATGCCATGCGGAGGATGCTTTCCCTAAAGTAGAGGCGCACATGATGGATTTTTCTTTTGAACTGATTTTTTTGAAGTGAATCATAATGAGTTATTCTGGGTGTGAACATACGTAGTTAGTCGTTTTCGAGTGAACACAATGCTTTCTCATTTGGGGTGGTCCATTTAGAATTCGTGAGGGGACAAATGGATTGATTTTCAAACCATCGTTTTCCGAATTTTTAAATATGCAATAAGAAAGAAGACGCGAGAAAGACAGAAAATGAGCATTAACGACGACAACAAATAATACGGTTGTATTAGTGGCGGTGCACCCTACTCCTTTGCGGGCCCTACGCGGTGGCCACGGACTGACTTGTGGCAGAATACTCTGTAGGACCCCACATTATCAACAACATTGTAGGACCCCACATTCACGCAATTGGCAATCTTCTAATTTTAGTGGGTCATTTCCTGTCCTTTCATCCCAGACATAGATGATAATTTCAATTGGCATGGAAACTTAGGTAAAGTATGACACCTAATAGTTGTACAGTATGGCCCACTAACATGAGATTCGGTGGAAGATTGACAATATTTTTTTGATTAAATATTTATAGTGGTAGGGACCACCTTTTGTTGACACCTTCCAAAATCACCACTGCAGTCAAAATTTTGGCATGAATGATGTGGAAGATGGAAGCAAGCATCAAATTGGTGGTGTCTTTATAAAGTTTGCGGTTTCATTTTCTTTATCCAAAAGAATTTGAGTGCCAATATATATTGTACATTTGCCTATAATTATGCTAAGTTTGTGGACGATATTGACAAACATGAAATGACGGTGGGAAAAGGGGAGTCCCTTCATGTTAAAGTTGAACCTTTCCTAGCTTGGGTTATAGAGATAATTTATAAATGTATTTTAAAAAATTTGAACTCATATTTTTAATTTAAAAAGATATTTGAACTAATACTTTTAATTTTAAAAAAAGATGGTTCACTGTTTCAATGACTGACTTAGTTAAATTATTTTTATATATATTTTTAATAATAATTAATTTAGTTTTATTAAATTTTGTTTATGTGTAAGTTGTAATTTATATATGAATTTCAAATCGTGTGCAATAACAAAAAGCTTTATTACCTGTGGAAATGTTAAGCCTAGACATATCTCATCATACATATTTATATTTTTACAACGCGTCTCTATTAAAAATGATTTATAATTTCTTAGCATATTTTTAAACTTTGAATTAGTGTAATAGGTAAGGTGAGTTTAAATTGACAGATGTTGTTGGTGCAACATAAGATTGGTTTTAGGAGTAAGAATTGTCTCAAAATGTGAAACGAAAGAAGATAGTTGATGTTGAAGAAGATAGTTACAAGTTGCAACCATGTACTACAAAAGGTTGTAGTGGCCATAATGTAATATTTCCTTGGAAGGAAAAATCAAAAAATTGAAATTCATGTTTGGAAGCACAATAAAATGGGAATATGGGCCAACCTTTAAAGTCATCTTAAAGGAGAGGTGATAATCATTCATTTCAAACTTACATGCTTTCATTTTTTGAAATGATAATTGTGATTATTATTTGGTATGATTAGAATATTCATGTTTTCCATTATATTCACTATCATGAGATTAATAATCTTAGCAATGAAATGTAAAAGAGGGTTCATCCACAATATTCACGTTAATCATCCCACATGCCTCTACTCATTTTTTAGATTCATATTTCTTTATGATCACTTATGCTTGTTGTTTAAGCACATGGATCTTCCTTTCAAAATCAACTAAACATAAACACCATCGAATCTTTCGAATATACTTCAATCAATAAGCTACCAAAGTTGTATAGAGAAAATTCCAATAAGTTATGTTTTAAACTCTTGAACTATGACTTCTTGCTATGCCCAAATGTTAGTCAAATTCCCTCATGCTATAATATCTCACAATATTTATGTGATTCCAAAATTGAGCAATTCATGGTATGTTTATATTCAATCTTCCACTATTTCCCAAATATTAGACCTTCAATTACCAATATTTAGAAGCCCTTGTTATGAGTACACATTTGCATTGTTTTTTCAACCAATAAAGTTTGTAAATAACTATTTTAACACTTTTAATTAATACATTTATATTGATAGTGACCAAAGAATTAAATAGAAAGTTCTATAACCACAAGTTTAGGGTTTTGATAAAATTTGGGTATTCAAAGAATATTTGAAATGGGGATATGTAGTGGGGTCGAGATTGCAAGGAAGGGTAGAGGAAGGTTAAGTTTTGTTGTCTTTGGAATATATTAGGAGCATTGACAATGTTGTCTCCCTGTACTAGGGAAGTTATTTGTAAACTTTTGGTTATCATGCAACTAAGATTTGTAAGCTATAATTTGGGATTGATTTGTTTTTTCCCCTAAACCTGGCCCTCCAAACTTTATTTTCATGAGCTTTGAATTAGCTATATTCACACAATATTTATGTTACTCGCCATGCTTTCTCATTATTGTATTTCTTAATTAAAAGTGATGATTATGATGGGTTTCCTAGTTCATTATTTTGTAGTTTTCATCTTCTATGAGATCAAAGATACTAGTAACTTGCATGATTTATGAGATTAAATATATTAGTATTTCCTTGAAGCAAGCTCTATTTATATGAAATATATGAGGCTACTATATGGACCATAGTATTTTTTACTTCAACCATCCATCATTTTAAATACTAATTTCCAAAATATTCCCTTCAAGTCACAAACTCTAGGATTTGTCATAAATGAAAAGGATCTTATCCACCATGATTCTAATATAACGTTCCTTTTTCTAATCCCCAAGTTTTTCAATGTAATTAAAGGATGATAATGTTGGAGAGCCAACATGGATATATTTCCAAGATTGCCTATCGTAAATAATTTGATTTAATTATAAACTACTAAAGTTGAAGAAGAAGGAGAATTTTATATGAATCCTAATGTATGGAAGGATTGACTAATTAGGAAGTTTGTAAGGGAAATTGAGAAGTTCCCTATCTTCCCTAAATTTAATGTTAAGACCCTAATGTTCTTGTTGAACTACCAACTACCCAATTAGTTATGAGAGGATGGGGGAGAAGGTGTTGGAGCCACCCAAGCATGGGCTACGTACCTCGCAATAAAGTCTTAGTTGACTTCACATCCCAAAAAGGAGAACTTGTATCTTTCCTATGTGAAGCAACACTTGTGGGTAGAAAACATGTTAATTTGAGTTAGTTATTTTGAGTCGAGTTTGGAGGATGGTAACAATTAGAGACAAAGATAGAAAAAATACTTGAACTATGTCTGTGAACCTATAATCCTTGTGAACTTCCCAGTTGAGTATGTGATGATGCAAAGCTACAAGTAACCAAACAGTGTAAACTTAAATTTTCTATCACTTCAAAATTTGTTGATGGGTTTCAATTAGATGTGGTTCCTCTTGATATTTGTGGAATTGTATTGGGAAGCCATTACTTGAATGAAAGGAAATCCATATTCTTCAGGGAGGAGAGCAAATATCACCTCACCAAAGATGGGGTTGAGTTTATTGTAAGAGGACATAGGATTAAGACTACATTATAACTTGTTAGTGCAACGAAAATTAAGAGGCTCATAAATGCTAGAAATAAATTTGTACTTATAGTTGTGAAAGAAAAATATTTTGAGCAATTTGATGCTCTTAAGGGTTGTGATCTTTCTCATAAGGATGAATTAATTAATCTAATTTCTAACTATGATGAAATATTACAGGAACCTGAAGGATTTCCTCCCAAGAGGGAGATTCAACATGAGATTCAACTACAAGAAAGTGTCCCTCTTCCTAATGTTGGTAAGTACATGATTTGCATAATTGAGAATGTAGAGATAAAAGATAAGCTCAATAATTTATTGAAAAGGGAGTCATCATGACTAGTTCCTCTTCATGTGGATATCCTATTGCGATAGTACCAAATGTTGATTTTTAGGTTATCCTCTAAACTAAAAATTAATTACGATTTTAGTTAGGTTAATATTTTATTGTATTCACTTACCATCATAAAGAAATTACACATAGGAGCTCAACATTAAAATAATATGCGAGAAGGATCATAAAGAGACAACTCCAAACAAACACAAACATTTATCCTGAGAAAACCCAAATGGGGGAAAACCCTAACAACCTTTTCCTTAGAGAAATTATTTCTTATAACAAGAGATACATCTAGACATCCTATTCATTTACAAGGTCAAACTGATCATCAAATAAACTTAGTCAAACATAGTCCAACTCCATCCTAGTCAATTCATTTTTCCACAAAATTTGGTATGATTATGTTTGCTTAGAATTATTCCTTCTGCCTTCCTCAGAATCCCATCCTTCCTTAGAATTTTGGTCTAGTACATATATTCCTCTAGCACATAGGGCTACCATAGAGATTCGATCTCATACAATAGAGATTCATCTAGCATAGAGGGCTACCACGAAGATTTGGTCCTATACAACAAAAAGAGAAATTCACCCTTCATCTTCATCCTTCTTTCTTGTCTCATTTACATGGTTCAAGAGAATACATTATGTATTTTGTGATCAAATCCGAATCGGTGCTTGAGAAGAGGTTGAATATCTCTTATATATAGAGATCCAATAGGCCGAACGGGTTCCTTCCTTGATAAAGATGACTTGAACACTTTAAGGGGCCAACTTGACTAGGAGGAGGTCGACGTGGCTTCTTTAGGAGCCAAAAATTATATTTTTAAAATTTCATTTTTCTTCTTTTGAAAAGAGCATGAAGAACATGCTTTACAGTTTTTTTTGTTACAAATACATCATGGACCAGAAACAATAATTATAAAGACCGACCATAGTTAAAAAATTCAAAACCAAAGAAGGATGGTACATGGATAATGTGTATTGACTTTTGTGTAGTAAAAAAATTATCATTAAAGAATCGATACCATATTCCTTGTATCAAAGATTTGTTAGGTTAGTTAAAATATGGAAATTATTTTACTCAGTTAGATTGTGAAGTGGTTATCATTAGATTTAGATTGCAGAAAGTGATGTTTGGAAAACCACTTTCAAAAGAAATAAGGGTTTGTTTGAATGGTTAGTGATTCCTTTTGGGCTTTATAATGCCACAACAACTTTTATCCATGTGATGAATGATGTTTTTAGACCATTCATTGATGACTTTGTAATTATCTACTTAGATGATATTCTTTTATTTAGCAGAACTTGGGATAAACATGTCAAGCATGTTAGACAAGTATTATATACTTTAAAGGACAAGTTGTATGTGAAAATGTGAAAGTAGGAATTTCGCAAAATATCATTAATGTACTTGGGTTACATAGTAGGTGGTTGTGAATTGAAAATAGCTCCCTATAAAGTTGAAGTGATTGTAAACTGCCCAATCCCAAATCATCAATAGAAGTTAGGATCTTCTTAAGAGTAATCTAGTATTGGAGAAAATTTATTTATAACTTCTCATTTATTGCATCTCCTTTACATGCTTTGACTAGCGTGATAACTCTTTCAATTGGGAGACAAGCAACAAAAGACCTTTGATACACTGAAAGAAAATATTAGCACAACACTAGTGTTAGCATTTCCAGACTTCCAACAACCGTTTTAGATAGAGATTGATGCAAGTGGATATTCCATGGGAGTAGTTTTGATGCATCAGTGTAAGTAAATTTGTTATCACTCCGAGACCCTTTTTTAAAGTTGTTTTTAATTATCTTACATATGATAAAGAGTTGTATGCATTGGTACAAAGTGTTAAAAAGTGGAATAATTACTTAATGGGAAGAAAAAACAATAATACACAAGGATCATCAACCATTATAGTACTTGCAACCACTAACAAAGCTACAACAATAAATACATTTTAGGTCGATAGGTTTTCTACAACAATTTCATTTGGTATGAAATATAAGAAGGGTGTAAAGAACAAAATGCTTGACATGTTACCTAGACCTCCTACCAATGCATCTATCATCTTATACACTAATTCATTAACAATTGATAGTTATGTTGAGCAGTATGGTAGGGATGTTGAATTCAAATATGTATATGAGAGGTTAACTCATGGTTCACAAGTGGAGAATTATCATTTTCAAGACAATTTACTCCATCATGTTAACAAACTATGTGTTCCAAAAGATGAAAGAATTCATGTAATCAAAGAATCTCATCTCTTATTTCAATGCATTTTGGGGTAGGAAAGAATGTGGCTCATTTACAAATATTTTTTATTGGTCTTCAAGGGGGGAAATTGTATTCAAATATGTAAAAGGGTATGTACTTTGTGTCACTGTCAAACCCACTAATAGAAAATCAAGTATGTATACAACTCTTATAACTCCTTCTCATCCATTGGACAACATCTCTATGGATTTTCTAAGGGGTTTTCTTATGGCTAAAAGAGGTCATGATTACTTGTATGTAATTGTGGATATGTTTAGAAAAATGTGTACTTTTATGCCTTGTAAGAAGCAAGTGACAACTAAATAGACCACACACTTATTATTTCAACATGTTTGGTTTCACTTTGGATTGCCCGCTTCCATTATTTTAGATCAAGACTCCCACATTTTAGGAGAATTTTGCTAGAGTTTGTGGAGATTGATAGACACCAAGTTGAAGAGAAGTATTATTTTTCATCCATATATTGAAATACAAAATAAGGTATTCAAGAGGACCATTGGAAATTTTCTCCAAGGATATTGTAGTAAACATCCTAAGATTTGGGATGAAAAACCACACTATGTGCAACATGCCTACAACTGAACCTTTCATTCTTCTACATAGAGCTCTCCATTTGAAGCATTTTTGGGTACCTTCCACAATCTCCATTGAATTTGATTTTTGGGAAAGATATTGGCTATGATGAGCATAGAGACAAAGACAAAACCAAAATGGTGCATCAGAGAGTACAAGAATAGTTGGAGAAGAGACAAGCCCAATTCAAGATGCATAAGGGAGTACAAGAATAGTTGGAGAAGAGACAAGCCAAACACAAGGCTAGGCATAATAAACATAAGATGGAACATCACTTCTAATTTGGTAATCTAGTTTGGTTGCATATTAGCAAACACAAGTTAAAAGGGGAAGGTAAAAAGATCAAACCAATTTGATATGACCCATTTACTATTTTAGATATGATTAAGGCTAATGATTTTTTCTTAGATATACCACCTTACATGTAGATGTATTTAATTGTAAATGTGGAGAAATGGAAACTATATGAGCCTAAAATGGATAAATATCAAGATGTGTGTATTCAAGTTTCCTCCATCAATGATTTTTATCTTGAGTATCTGAACCAGTAGTAAGAAGATGTCATTCTAGACATGAAAATGAGGGCTTCATGATGAGGAAATATGGAGTATCTTTGAGTGGACCTTAATGGAATGCATCCAAGTAAAGAACAATGGATAAAGATAGTGAAAGTGAGGGATTAATACCCTCACCTATTTGTTGAGTAATTCAACTTTTTGTGGTCCAAAAGCTTCCTACTGGGGAGAATTGATCTGGGAGGATCTGAGAGGACTTGAAATTCAATAGTCGCAAATAAATATGAAAAGTTCACCATGATGAGATCTTGACGAGATCTTCCTAATGCAATTTGAACAATATCAAACGAAATTTGTATGATAAATTGATCACATTCTGAAGTTCTGCAAAAATGGTCAAAATGAAGGAAAAAGGTGACACGTGGAAGTCCTAAAGGGTGACATGTGGCAGGTTGTATGGAGGACAGTTGGGAGACTTAGAAGAAGACACATAACAAGAGGCTAACATGGCATGGTTGCATGGAAATAGTGGGAGAGGGCATGTGGCAGAGGCAATGACGTGGTATTTATGTGGAAACTAGCTTAACAAGTGATTGTGCAGCTAACTAAGACTTGGACTTTAATTATGTGACATTTGGAACAAACAACTTGCGCCACATGGAAACCCAAGTTAGAAAAAAATGCTCCTACCATCTGCGGAAGAGTCAAGTGAGTGGTTTTAACTTGCGACCTCTTCAGTAACAACCTAAAAACTCAGCGTTGCACCAACCATTGAATCTTACTATGTATAAATAGAAACTTCTATTTGAAACTATTGTAGTCTGCAATGATTTTAAAATAGTTTTAGCAGGCTTTGAACCCATGATCTCTGATGGAAAATAAAAGTATTAACCTATCGTAGCTACTAAAACCACCCTCCAAAATTTTTCCCATGCTTTGATTTTGGAGCTTCCCTTATGCCCATAGGAGCTTATCATTAATCTCATCAAGTATTCATGCCATGTTCAGTACTTATGTTTTCATGGTTGTACTTATGATTCCTTTTTTCGATCTTGATCTGAACTTTTTCAATCACAAGCAAGTATTTGCCTTGATTTTGCAGCTTCGTTGGGCTTCAGTCCAAAAAATATGCAAGCTTGTAAGGTAGGCGAGCCCTGATGATCTGAATTGCATAATCCAAATAGGCAGACTAGCCTTGCACTCAAAAACTGCTCAATTTTGGGAGATAGCTTGGCCTTGAGCTCAAAAATTGCACAAAGCCTCCCTTGCTCTTAGAAACTGTGTAATGCACTGACTCAAGAAGTTTTCCAGTCCCTTATGGTTGGGAATTGTGCAATACTTATTGGAAGTGTGAATGGTTAGTTTCCCAAAAAATAAAAAAGCAATCCCTAGAAAATAGGGATTCATCATTAGTTTCCCAAAGAGTGGCACAATTTATATTTTTGGACTTTTTGCCAAGTGTTTCTTTTCCCTTGATTTTAGGCACACACATCATAAACCCTAACCAACCTCAATCTATATAATAGATGCCCCTATAGCTCATTTTCACCTTCTATATTAGATCTCTAGCCTTCCCAAGGAGATCAAGGATCCTTTAGTGGAGTTTACAATGCTTTTCTGGGTGAGTTTTTCTTTTGTCATTTTTTCTGTCACTTTTGGAGTTTAAAAGCCTACATGATCTCATTGTAGAAAGGAAGGGTACAATGATGCTCATTTTTGGAAGATACATCCTAAACTAAGGCCTAAAAGGTTTAGAGGCAAAGGAAAGAAAAATACTATTGCCACAACACAACAAAATTTGGGATCTGATTCAAGAGATGGAGCTTAGATTACAACTGTAGGAATGCAAGGTAAAATATCTTCTCATGACAGTTCTAGTTCTTCTAATCCATCTCCTAGTCCTAAAAGTAGAAGAATTGAGTTTTTTAACATAAGGGTGATAATTAAGCATATGAAAGTTGATAATACTTTCTTATATTGGTTCCCAAGTAAATGTAATATCTGATGCAATTTTCAAGAAACTAGAATTAGAAACAACACCTTAAAATAAACCTTATCCTCTCTACTATGTATGTGATGATGAAAAGCTTATTCTTCAGGGACGAGAACAAATATCACCTCACTAAAGACGGGGTTGAGTATACTGTAAGGGAACATAGCATGAATACTAAATTATCACTTGTTAGTGCAAGGAAAATGAAGAGGCTCATAAATGCTAGAAAGAAATTTGTACTTATAGTTCTGAAAGCAAAAGATGTTGGAAAATGTAGTGATTTTAAGGGTTGTTATCCTTCTCATAAGGATGAATTAGTTAATCTCATTTCTAACTATGATGAAATATTCCAGGAGCCTCAAGGATTACCTCCCAAGGGGGAGATTCAACATGAGATTCAATTGCAAGAAAGTTCCCTTCTTCCTAATGTTGGTATGTACAAGATGTCCATAATTGAGAATGTAGAGATAAAAATTAAGTTCAATAATTTCTTGAAAAGAGAGTCATCATGCCTAGTTCCTCTCGATGTGGATCTCCTAATGTGATAGTACCAAATGTTGATTTTTAGGGTATCCTCTAAACTGATAATTACTTCTGATGATTTTAGTTAGGTTAATATTTTTTTGTATTCATTTATCATCATAAAGCAATTACACAGAGGAGCTCAATAATAAAAAAATATGCCAAAAGGATAATAAAGAGACAATTACACATGAACTCAAGCATTTACTGTAGGAAAACCCACATGGGGAAAAGCCAAACAACCTTTTCCTTAGAGAAATTCTTGTTTTCCAAAAAAAGATACATCTAAACATCCTATTCATTTACAAGGTAAAATTGACCATCAAATAAACTTGGTTGAACATAATCCAACTCCATCCTAGTCAAGCCATATTCCCAAAAAATTTGGTACGATTATGTCTGCTTAGAATTAGGCCTTCTTCCTTCCTCAAAATCCAATCCTTCCTTAAAAATTTGGTCCAGTACAAAGATTTGTCTAACATAGAGGGCTACCATAAAGATTCAGTCTTGTACAACAAAGATTCATCTAGCACAAAGGGTTACCACAAATATTCGGTCACGTACATCGTATTTATGTCATGCACAAAGGGCTACCACAAAGATTCGGTCCTGTGCAACAAAGGGATAAATTCATCCTTCATCTTCATCCTTCTTTCTTCTCTCCTTCACATGGCTTAACATAAGATATTATGTCTTTTATGATGAAATCTGAATTGGTGCTTGAGAAGAGGTCAAATATCTTCTATATATAGATCCATTAGGCCGAATGGGTTCCTTTCTTAACAAAGCTGACTTAAACACTTGAAGGGCCAATGTGACTAGGAGGAGACTGCCATGGTTTCTTTTGGAGACAAAAATTATATTTTTAAAAGTTCAAATTTTCTTCTTTTGAAAAGAGCATGAGGAACACACTTTGCAAAATTTTTCTTTACAAATACATCATGGACCAAAAACAATAATTATGAAGACCAACCACAGTTATAAAATTCAAAACCAAAGAGAAAATTTGACCAAAGATCTTAGGCCGAGTGAGTGTCGTCTACTAGGGTTTAGGTATGCGATTTTCTTGCTGACGGCGCAGACCAGCTCTGTATGAGGGCGAGATCAAGGCTGCAAACTGAGCGGGACAGGGGTAACGCAGCAGGAGCTCAGCTAATCAGGTAAGTGGTTTTTTCCCTGCTTTTGCCAGATTTATTTGGGTAATAGGGGCTGAGAGGGAATGGAAAGTGCCGCAGGGAGGGGAGAGATCCCCTCCTTTAAGAATGTTGTGATAGGAGAGACTAGCATGAGTGGATTACAGCAGAATCACCAGGAAAACAATGCTCCTGTTATGGGGAATCTTTGGCAGAAGAGAATGAAAGGAAAGTGCCTCCCTCGTGCTCAGAAGAGGCCCAGATATGTTATCCCCAATAACAAGTTGGAGGAATACAACAGCTACATGAAGGATCATGCCCTGATTTGTAAATTTATAGGGTACTGGCCACCAGAGAAAGAGCTTTATAAATGGATCGAGCAAAAATGGAAACCAAGAGGGCACATTGATCTTAAACTGGGAGCCCAAGGGTTTTTCACAGCAATCTTCACCAATCTGGAAGACAGAAACAGGATCTTTGAAGGAGGGCCGTATTTTATGAATAATGCGGGCTTATTTATGAAATTTTGGGAGGAAAGATACAACCCAGAAAAGGAAAAACTGCTGGAAGCCCCTCTCTGGGTTCGGCTGTTTGGGTTACCTAAAGATTTCTGGGACCCGGAAATTCTTGAAGGAATAGGGAACTCGATTGGAAGTTTTGTTAAAGCGGCAGAAGCTACCCGTAGAGGCAAGTACAACTCCTGTGCAAGGATCTGTGTGTATGTCAACCTTGCCGAACCCCTCCCAGACCATGTGGAAATTGAATATCATGATGAAGTATGGGAGCAACCAGTTGATTATGAACATATCCCCTTCAGATGCCGGAAATGCCATGAATATGGGCACCTCGTTAGACAATGCTCACTGAACAAAGAGGATGACCAGAGAAGAAGTCAAGAGGAGCAGCAGAAAACTAAGGGGAAAACAGAAGAGACAGAAAGAGGCTTCCAACAGGTTACCAGAAGAAGGAGACAAAACCAAGAAAAAACTATACCTCAACCCCAAGAAAAGGAGGGTAGTTTTATCAGCCAAAATAAGTTTCAAGCTCTCCGGAAGGAAGATGTAGAGTACGAAGTTAACTTGGAGGACGATGAGGATCCGGAGAAATCGCCAATGGACACTTCAGGAGGGAGTAAAGAGAAGATAGAAAACACAGGAGACAGTTCTGGAAAACAGCAGGAAGGAAACGAGGAAGACCTGGTAATACAAACTCCGATGGAGGTGGAAAATCAAGTTGCTGGGGAGATCGAGGAAGAAAAAATCCTGAAACAATTAATCCAAGAATGGAAGTATTTGGATAATAGATTTATACCTGAGCAACAAAAACAATTGTACAAGGAAGTATTCCAGAAGTACAGAGAAAAAAAGGGCAGATGATGATAGGACCTGACCAAGGGACGGGTCAAATGGGAATGGATGGCTCTGGCAAAAATAGCCTACCGGGTGAAAAAAGGAAGAGAGGAAGAAAACCATTGATCGAAACTATTCAGATGGTAGGAGAAACCTTGATTAACTCAGGCAAAGTGATACCTCTGTCAGAGGTATTCTTTCCCTCTCTCCACAAGTTTTAAATGATTGTGATCAGCTGGAATATTAGGGGCCTGAATAGTAAGGGTAAACAGAGGTACTTAAAGGAGAAGTTAAAAAAAGAAAAGCCAAACGTAATGATTCTGCAGGAGACAAAAAATTCGGTTCAACAGATTGAAAAGCTTATAGACAGGTATAAAGTGCACTATGAAGTTATGGGACAGGATGCCATTGGATCTGCAGGGGGTATTGCAATCTTGTGGAACCCGGATGATATTATCTTAGATAGTTGGACCAGTATGCGTGGAATCCTTACTGGCCTTGGTAGAATAGTTGGAACGAGAGAGAAGGTAGCTATTTCAGGAGTTTATGGCCCTTCCTCTCATGGGGAAAAAGAAAATTTCCTTAATAATATTCAAAGCACTCTTAGGTTATACTCGGGTCTGGACTGGATAATCGGGGGTGACTTTAACCTAATAAGATCTCTGGAGGAGAAGAAGGGTGGGATCAGGAAATCTGACAGCCTGATGGGAAGATTTAATGCGGTAATTGAGGATCTCAGACTTGTAGATATTCAGACTACAAATGGGATCTGTACCTGGAATAACAGGAGAGGAGGAAAGAATCAAGTTGCCTCTAGGCTTGATCGCTTCCTAGTTTCAGAAAGTATCATGAACAAAGATATTTTTGTTGAAGCCCGGATTTTGCCCTCGCTGGGGTCAGATCACTGGCCAATCAATCTCGAAGTGGACATTAAAGTTCGCAAAGGAAAACGTCCCTTTCGGTTTGAGTCCTTCTGGCTCAGAGATCCCTCGTTTATCAAAAAACTGGAAGAATGGTGGTGTCAAAGTACAATCCAGAGTAGAGGGAAAATGCGCTTGTTTCAGCTTAAACTCAAAGAACTAAAAGAGAAAATTAAAAATTGGAATAAACAGGAATTTGGTAATATTCTGGAGGACAAACAAAAGCTGGAAAAGGAAATGGAATCTATACAACAGAAAATGATTTTGGAAGGCAGAACAGAGGAAAGCATTAGTAAGGAAGGTGCAATTCTGGGACAACTTGAAGAAAGAAGGAAGCAGGAGGAAATCCTGTGGCGTCAGAAATCGAGAATAAAATGGTTAAGGGAGGGAGAAAGAAACACTAAGTTATTTCATCAAGATATGATTAAGCACAGACAGAGTAATAGGATTCTATCAATCAAAGATAGGAATGGAAATAGAGTGGTGGAGCAAGCGGAAATTGATCAAGTCTTGATTGATCACCACAAGGAAATTTTAAAGGAACCCCAAACCGATAGAATACAGGCAATACAGGAGATCTGCTCTGCTATCCCGAGTTTAGTCTCTGAAGATCAAAATAGAGCACTTATGAGAGCTGCCACCCTTGAAGAGATTGAGGAAACGGTAAAAGCAATGAAAAAAGGTACTGCTCCTGGCCCTGATGGGTTTACAGTTGATTTCTACCAAGCAGGCTGGCACTTCCTGGGAAAAGAGATCCTAGAAATGGTTGAAGAATCCAGGATGAATCAGAAGGTCTGGCCCGCTCTTAACTCCACCTTTTATGCATTAATTCCTAAAATTGATAACCGGGAAGACCCTAATGGCTTTAGGCCCATAGCATTGTGTAATGTTATTTACAAGATTATAACGGCTATGATGGCGAAAAGGCTAAAACCTATGCTGGACAAGTTAATTTCGGCTGAACAAACAGGTTTTGTCGAGGGAAGGCAGATTTTGGATGGTCTGGTGGTAACGCAAGAAGTCATTCACTCCTTAAAATCTAAGCATCAAAAGGGGATGATGATTAAACTTGACTTGTCAAAAGCTTATGATCGCTTAAACTGGAACTATTTGAGCAAGGTTTTAGAAAGCTTTGGTTTCTGCAGGAGATGGATTAATTGGATTCATAATCTAATTTCATCCCCTATCTTCTCCATTCTGGTGAATGGGATTCCCTCGAAGCCTTTTTCGGCCTCCAGAGGTCTCCGTCAGGGGGATCCATTATCTCCCTTCCTGTTTATTCTTGCTGCTGAAGGTCTGGGTCGATTTATAAAGAGAGAAAGAGATTCAGGTAAAATCAAAGGTCTTAAGCTTTGGGGTCATAATCTCTGTCTCACTCATCAGCAATTTGTTGATGATATTATGTTGTTCGGTGAACCAACTGTAAGAGAGGTAAAACATCTTCGAAAGATTTTGGATATTTTCGCGGAGGCTTCTGGCTTGGAAATAAGCAAAGACAAGTCCCGAGTTTTTATATTCAACTCGGTGGAGCAGGTCAAAGCGCACCTCACAAGACTCTTGGGTTTTAGACAGGGGGAGCTTCCAACCAAATATCTGGGCAACACTTTGGATTTTTCATCCAAAAAGATGAAGAATTGGCAAGGAATTCTGGATAAGTTGAGTAATAAGGTGGAAAATTGGGCTTTCAGATCTCTAAACGTATCTAGTCGGATAGTTTTAGTTAAATCTGTCCTCCAAGCTATTCCTGTTTACCCTCTCTCAATAATGTCAGCCCCTATTGGCATCTGTGAAAAGATCAGGGAGATTATAAGGAATTTTATATGGAGAGGAGTGGATCAGAAGAAGAAATGGGCTCTAGTTTCTTGGAGTCAATTGACGGAAAGAAAAGAGACAGGGGGTCTGGGGCTCCGTGACCCTGAGACTCTCAATAAAGTCCTGGGAGCTAAGCTCTGGTGGAGATGGCTGGGGGGAGGCAATGACCTGTGGAAAACCATATGGAGAGTGAAATACAGTATGCCTGAGTCAACAGTAGAAATCCTTAAGCAAAAGAATACTCCTAGGGGCTCTTCGGTCTGGGATTTGGCTCGGCTGAACAGGGAGTTGGTAGAGCAACATACCTTCTGGGAAATTAGAGGCGGGGAGGAAGCACACTTCTGGGAGGACAAATGGCAGCAGAAGGCTTGGCTGAGCACCATACAAACCCTTTAGCAGGTTTATGACAGAATTGGAAGAAACAGACCTTTAGTCAGAGATTATTGGAAAGAAAATCCCACAGATGAGAAATGGAGAACATGGGTAGACCTGGAGGAATGGGAAGGGGAGTTTAGCCCGGAGCAGAAAACTACTTTTAAGAAGGAGGTGGTGTCTCGCAAGATTAGAACCCGCACTGGCAGTGATATTCTTAGATGGGGTAACTCCATAAAGGGATCTTTCTCTACAAAGGAAGCCTACTTTGTTTCCTCAGAGCAGCTTGATAATGACTTAACCCCGGATTGGAGAATAATTTGGGAAAGGAACTGGTGGCCTAAAGTGTCCATATTCATTTGGCTAGCTTCCAAAAATAAAATCCTCACCTGGGACCGAATTCAAAAGAGAGGTTTTATTGGACCCTCGAGATGCTGCCTATGTAAATTGGAGGAAGAAACCAGAGACCATCTGCTTCTTCACTGTCCCTTTGCTAAGACCCTGTGGACAAGAGTCAAAAGAACCTTTGGGAAGCCTGTAAATGCCCCCTGTGAGTTCAAGGAGGTGATATTTCAATGGAACGCGGAAGTCTTTCAATGCCAAGTTGTTCGGCGCGCCTGGGACCTTATTTCTGGATTTTTCCTCTGGATGATTTGGAAGGAGAGGAACCGCAGGATATTTCAAAACTCTGTCATGGAAGTGGATGCTATTTGGGGCAAAACTATTCAAATCCTCCGTGAAACAATCCTTGCTGATAAATGGGATGGAGAAGATTGGAAAGCTAATCAGATGGAAGGAGAAATCTTGAATCGGCTAAATTTAAAATTTTAAATGGTGTTTCATAAGCAAAATTCTCTTCATTCGATGAGAAATAACAGCCCGGATAAGTTCTACTACCCTAAAGATAATTTCATTAAACTGAACTTTGATGGCGCCTCAAAGGGGAATCCGGGTGATGCAGGCTTCGGAGGTATTTTCAGGGACAGTAACAACCAGGTTCGATGGATTTTTGCTGAATGGGGAGGGGAAATGACTAACAATGAAGCAGAATTCTGGGCTCTGCACCAAGGTCTTCAAATTGCGGTCAGAAATGGATATTCAAACCTGGAAATCACGGGAGACTCTCAAATAGCGGTAGAAATGTTGCAAAAACTTTGCAATGGTAGGAACTGGGACAAAGTTTCGAACAGTTGGCGTTCAGCAGGGATTGTTCAAGACATAGCTAGCCTATTACCTCGCATTGAATACGCTGTGATAAACCATGTGAGGCGTAAAGGTAATTAGGCTGCAGACTACCTGGCGAATTGGGGATGCAGAGGACATGGTAGCTCGGTAGATACCCAATGGAGAGCGGTCTACGGGCAGCAGGAGTGGTCCGACCTGGCGTCCATTATTAAAGTGGATCATGACCAAGCTTCAGTTAGCGGAGTGGAGAATGATGAGGTGGAAGGTCGGAGGGATATGCGGAGCCCTCTTCAGGAAGGTTAATAATGATCAGGAACACTAGAAGAAGGATTCCACTCGTGCGGAGCATTGGGAAAAGACGCGAGCTAGGTCAGACGGCTACAGATCGTCAGAAAGCACAGAGCGATGTGAGAGGCATCAGATGTGGGCGATCTCCTCCAGCAGACTTGAGATCTGAGGAGAATTTCCGGCCTTTCCTCATCCCAAAGGTGGCACGATCCTGGCGAAGTAAGGGAGAGTACATGTCAGAGAACGAAATTAGTAATAGGACTAAAAGGACGGTGGTAAGGAAATGCCATGCCTTAGGAAACAACTGGCAAGATTTGGTCAGTGAGGTGGTTGGCTGGTATCGAAGCCGCGCCTCCTTAAATTCTTGTTCGTCTTGCCCTCTCCATCAGATCTTTGTCATTCACATCTCCAGTGCGGAAGGTGCTCCTCGCTTCTTGTCGATTCCCTGTGAGCATACTGGGCATCATTCGGTGCGAGTCGAAATGGAAACGAGGAAGAGAGCTAGACTTGGCAGAGAGGAGGAAATGGCGCGGTCCAAAGCGACGGGAACGAAGGACAAGGGCATCGCGACGGAGGACGTCCCGGACGAGGTTTGGGAGGTCCCAGACACCTCCGTTGAATCTGATAGTGACAGTCTGGGTTTGAATGCAGAAGAGTGGGAAAGGTATGCTATGGGGGTTAGTCACAGGAGCCGCCGTAGTCGCAGAATTCCGGCGCGGGGTAGACGTAGAAGGGCTAATTTGGATAACTGCGGGCCTGATCCCCTCGGTGGTTTGGACCCCAGTCAGGGAAATTCTCGGGGCAGCAAAAAGGATAATCCAGAGTCCAGCAGGAGTCCTGGTAGAAAAGCCAGATGAACTATGGAACAGAAGATTCAGCGCGCTGAAAGGGCATACATGTAGAACACAAACCCGAGGATCCGACGTATTATTCATAATTTGGAGGAAGAGGCGATTCAGGCCCAATCGGAACCAGAAATGGAAGATTGGGAGTTGCTGGTTCAGGATCCTGGAAACACCAGAGGAAGGATGTCTTTGTTCAAGCAGACCCTTCATATGTATTGGGTTATGAAAAGGTTGTTGGCCAAAGCCTTAGAGCAGGTGGCATTAGAAATGGCGGAAATTACTCAGGAAATTCCGAATTTACGTCGTGATCTTCGAGTTCTCCAAATCTCTATGGACATGCAAGGGAAACAGATGGAGGAGATTCTTCAGATGCTGCAGGCCAGTCTTCAGAGGTGGCCCAGGGAGGATTCCCCCATCCTGGCAAATGCTGTTGGGTAACTCTGGTTCTTGTTTTCGTGATGTTGATTTTGCGATCTATAAATACTTTAGACAGCTTTCTTATTTTGACAGTGACTAGTTTTGTCATGACTATCTGCACTAGTAGATTTGGAATGGACTGTAAGGTTTATCTAGCTAGGAAAAAGAGATTTCGGGTCTATTTATTCTGGTATGGAGTGAAAAACTTTCGATGGCTCCTATGCCCGGTTTCCCCTTGGTGGGCGGGTTGTAGGTCCACATATTTTGCTGTATCTTTTATGATATATTAATAGAAATCAGAGAAGCTCCATCTTTACTTACAAAAAAAAAAAAATCAAAACCAAAGAAGGATGGTACATGGAGAATGTGTGTTGACTTTCGTGCAGTAAAAAAAAATCTTGGTAAAGAATCGATACCCTATTCCTTGTATCAATGATTTGTTAGGTTATTTAAAAGATGCAAATTATCTTACTAAGTCAGATTGTGAAGTAGTTATCATCAGATTTAGATTGCAGAAGGTGGTGTTTGAAAAACCACTTTCAAAACGAAGAAGTGTTTGTTTGAATGGTTAGTGATTCCTTTTGGGCTTTACAATGCCCCAACAGCTTTTATGCATTTGATGAATGACGTTTAACAAAGTTATCGATCAAATAAGAACTATTACCTGAAAATGAGAACTCTATCCAAAAGACCCCAAAAAAACATGAAAAAAATAGCCCGAAAATGAAAAGTTTTGATTTTGCATCACCACTCTTTTTTTATATATTTATTTCAAAGTAAATTTTCAATATTTTTTAAAAGCAACAGTGCCCTAGGGATTTTTGAGGGTGTTGAAGCCATATATACAATAGAAAAACCAATTTAAACTAACACAAATAAAGATTTCACCTCAAATTTTTCCAACAGATTCCAGCACCAGAAAGTCCAAAAAGTCGCATTAAAGACAACTCCTATATAAAGATTAATGAGTCAAGATCCTATAACAAAAATAAATAGCCTAGATCCATATTAACTCCAGATCTATCAAATGCTGAGAGGGATCAAATCTCTTGAGGTGCAAACCTCTTTTTTGAGTGTAAAACTTGAGGAAAGGTTTTCACCTCGAGAGATTTGATCCCTCTCAGCACTTGACAGATCTAGAGTTAAGATGGATCTAGGCTAGTTTCAGTCGTGTGTAGCCAAAGAAAATCTAACTAACAGATGATTGATTTTATCAATAATATGTAAAATCATCTAATATTAAATATAATAATTTTAAATATGCTAAATATGTCCTAGATTAATCTGATCATTTTAATTTTTAATTTTCTTAGTTAGCTCGGTTTTTTGAGATGATAAATATTGTGAAGAACTTTAATGATGAAAAAAAAATTGAATGTAAAGTGACAATCTAATAGTGTTGAATGATAGAAAATGTGAATAATAAGAATATAGTAAATTACAAATAGTATTTCATTGTGATTAATCTCAAACTATTTTCTTTTGTTATTCTTATTGTCACCCTCGTTACTTTTGTCATATTTTCATATCAATTATATGAAAAGGACACGTTAAATCGTAAACCATTTAAATATTTAGCTCAATATATTGTAGTAAACATCATACCTTGTCTCTCTTCGTAAACCATTTAAATCTTTAGCTCAATATATTGTAGTAAACATCATACCTTGTCTCTCTTTCTCTCCAGTATTAATAGGTTGAATTCCTATAAAACAAAAATCAATGTACATTTTCAATAATTTTTTATACTTACAGTGAAATCAATGCACAATATTGCTCCAATCACTTTAAATTAATGTACCATCAGACATCCAATTACATCAAATCAGAAATCAACTTCTACACTGAAATCAATGTATCTAATGCAAGAAACCAAATAAGATTAGAAAACAACATTTACACTGAAATCAATGCATCTAGTGCAATAAATATTGTCCCCTCTCCCCCCCCTCCATATATATATATATATAGATATATATATCCCTCCATATCTTCATATTTGTCTCTCTATCTCAACCCCTTAAGCATACATGCTCTATCACTCCATATTTATCCATCTCTCTGTCCCTCCTTCTCTCTCTCCATCTATCTCTTCTTCCCTCTCTTCACTTTCCATCTATATCTCTATCTCCCTTTGTCTCTCTATATCACCCCCAAAACATACACTTTCTTTCTCCAATCTATCTATCTATCCCTCCCTCCCTCCTCTCCCCCTCTCTCTCTCTTCCCTTTCTCTCCCTCTCCCCCGCTTCTATCTCTCTTTCCTCTTGTTATCCTCTCTCCCTCTCTCTCTCCACCTTTCTCTCTCTATTTCTTTATTATTACCTCCCTCCCTCTCCCCCCTCCAATTCCAACTCTCTCTCTCTTTCTCTCCAACTCTGTTACTATATCCTTCCCTCTCTCCTTCTCTGCCCCATTATCTCCATCTCTCCTTCTTTGTCTCTTTATCTCACCCCCAAACATACACACTCTCTCTCCATATCTCCCTTATCACTCCTCCTCTCTCTCCACTTCTCTCTCTCTCTCTCCCTTTCTCTCCTACCTGCCTCTCTCTTCCCCTATCACTCTCTTTCTCTTTTCCCTCCAATGCTCTCTCTTCCCCCATCACTCTCCTCCTCCCTCTCTCTCTCTCCCTCTCTCTTTCTCCAACTATGTTACTATATACCTCCCCCTCTCCTTCTCCCCCCCTTCTCTCTATCTCTCTTTATTTGCCTCTTTATCTCACCCCTAAATAGACTCTCTCTCTCTCCATCTCTCCCTTGTCACTCCCTCTCTCTCCACTTCTCACTCTCTATGTATTTCTTCTTCCCTCCCTCTCTCCTCCTCTCTAGAAATCCTTCCTCTCTCTCCCTTTCTCTCCTACCTTCCTCTCTCTTCCCCCATCTCTCTTTATCTCTCTCTGCTCTCCAATCCTCTCACTATCTCCCTCCCTCTTTTCTTCTCTCTCTCCCCCTCTATCTTTGTGTCTCCCTGTCTCTCTCTTACCCTTCTCTACAACTCTCAATCATCTCGCTCTCTCTTTCTGCATTCTTCTTCTCCCCTTCCTTAAGTTTATCTCCATCTCTCCCTTGTCACTCGCCCTATTTCTCCACCTCTACCACTCTATGTATTTGTTCTTCCCTCCCATATATATCCAGATTTAATATATATCATGATATATTAATATATATTATATTATAACAAACTTAATACCGTATTATCCAAATTTTAAATTTAATAATATTAATATTAGGGTTAGTAATGTTTTTTTTTGTACGGTATTAATAATAATTTGGTCCATAGGCTTCACCTAAAATAAACCTATTTTTTGAGTGTTAGTAAATATAAAGAGGTTTATGGAGTAAATATAAAAATATGTTTTATTTATTTACTATACCTCTCGTTTATTTAAATTTTTATTTATTTATCATATCTCTTTTATTTACCATGGTATTTGGCCCATAGGCTTGGTATATAATTAGATGTTGATTTCTACCATACCTCTTTTATAAATATGGTATTTAGCCCATGGTATTAATAGGCTTCACCTAAATAAAACATATTTTTTGAGTTTTCCTAAATATAAAGAAGTTTATGGAATAAATATAAGAGGTTTTATTTATTTAATATACCTCTAGTTTATTTATATTTTTATTTATTTACCATATCTCTTTTATAAATATTGTATTTGGCCCATGGTATTAATAGGTTTTACCTAAATAAAACATATTTTTTGAGTTTTCATAAATATAAAGAAGTTTATGGAATAAATATAAAAGAAGGTTTTATTTATTTACCATACCTCTAGTTCATTTATATTTTTATTTATTTACCATACATCTTTTTTGAGTGTTCGTAAACCTCTTGATATTTTAAATTTATATTGTGTTTGTACATACTAATAAATGTTAAATGTTAAACATTATGTTTAATTTTACATTTACATGTTTACATTTTGATGTGAGATCTACCCCGCACTGGGTTGTTTACATTTACATTTAAGTTTACGTTTACATTTACGTTTGTTTTTATGTGAGATCTACCCCCATACATGGTTGTTTACATTTACATTTACGTTTACGTTTACATTTATGTTTTTATGTGAGATCTACCCTCATATTTATGTTTTTATGTGAGATCTACCCTCATACTAAGTTGTTTACATTTACAATTACCTTTAAATTTACATTTTTATGTGAGCTCTATCCCATACACCGCTGTAGAGCGTCTCTCGGCGCAATAATTAGAAAATATTAAAATTAAAACAAAGAAATCAAAAGGGAGGGTAATTCTTTTTTAATAACAATTAGTTTATGAAAAATAATATTTTAATAATAATTATTAAGATCAAATAATATTTCTAAATTAAAAAAAAAAAATAATTATTAATCATGCTTACAAAAAAACTGAATGTATATTTTGAATTTATCTTAATATATTACATAATAATAATAATAATAATCTAAAAATTTAGCATCATGGCTCTGAAGTAATTTGTGATATGCAAAAAATCAAATTCCTAAAAAGAAAACTTTGCATATAAAAAAATTTGATCTTCTCAGCTCATATAGATCCAGTATTAAATAAATCTAATCTGGTAATAATTTGACAACTACCAATCAAATACAGTGACTCGACACAATATTTAATAGTTCGTACAAAATTGAAAGCACCGGGCTGGTATGTAATGAAGCGCGTTTCGAGCAATGGACCACACCGTGTGGGGTTCATTGTTGACCATCTTCGTAAATTCCACCCGGTGGATGCTTCGTGTGGGTTTCATTGTGGATGCCACACGGAGGATGCTTTCCCTAAAGTAGAGGTGCACGCGATGGATTTTTCTTTTTAAGTGAATCATAGTGAGCTATTCTGGGTGTGAACATACGTATTCAGTGGTTTTAGAGTGAACACAATTTGGGGTGGCCCATTTTGAATTTGGGGTGGCCCATATTGAATAAACGATATTTGTAAATTCCATGCGGTGGACGCTTCGTGTGGGGTTCATTGTTGACCACCTTCGTCGATGCCACGCCTGGGATGCTTTCCCTAAAGTAGAGTCACACGTGATTGATTGATGTTTTTTTTAGTGAATCATAATGAGTTATTTTGGGTGTGAACATACATAGTCATTTTTGAGTGAAGCCAATGCTTTCTAATTTGGGGTGGTCCATTTTGAATTCGTGAGGGGACAATTGGATTGAATTTCAAACTATCGTTTTCCGAATTTTTAAATATGCTATAAAAAAGAAAACGTGACAAAGACGGAAAATGAGCATTGACGGCCACTAATACGGCCATCTTATTAGTGGTGCACCCTTCTCCTTTGCGGGCCCTACCATGATGACACTCTTTCCCTTAGACTTGGGTAAACCTGTGATAAATCCATTGAAACCTCCTCCCAAAGTTGGCTTGGAATGGATAAAGGTTGTAATAGACCCGGTGTCTTAATTGTGTCAACATTATTTTGTTGGAAAACCAAACATTCCGCCACAACCTTTTGAATATCTGATTTAAGGCCATCCCAAAAAAATTCCTTCTTAACCCTGTGGTAAGTTTTTAAAAATTTTGAGTGCCCTCCCAAGGGAGAAGTGTGCAATTTCATAAGAATCTTTTGTTTTAGTTGGGAATTCTTACAAAGGTATAAGCGATCTTTGTACCATAACAAATCATTTTGCCAGCTAAATGTATCAGACATACTGAAATCTTGTTGTAATTTTCGAATAAGTGCCCACACTTCTTCGTCATTCTTCCATTCCTCCCTTGCTTCATTTATCCAATCTGGTTGGATAATAGAAATGGCGCACAACAATGCTTCCACGTCCTCATCCTTCCTTGAGAGTGCATCTGCCACCACATTTTGCTTCCCTTTTTTGTAGATGATTTCAAAGTCATAACCCAACATCTTTGTGACCCACTTTTGTTGCTCTTCAGAGGATAATCTTTGTCCAAAAAAGTATTTAAGGCTATCATGATCCGTTTTTACCTTGAAGTGTCTTCCCATTAGGTAGGGTCGCCATTTCTTAAGTGCATGGAGTATTGCCAACATTTCCTTCTCATAAATAGCTTTGTGTAAAAACTTTCCCTTGATTGGACGACTTTCAAAAGCAATGGGTCTTTCATCTTGCATTAGAACAACACCCATTCCATTTCCTGAAGCATCACTTTCCACAATAAAGGTTTTTGTGAAGTCCGGTGTAGCTAAGACCGGTGCTTGGCACATTGCCTCTTTAAGATGTTCAAAGGCCTTTGTTGCTTCCGGAGTCCATGAAAATGCATCTTTCTTCGATAATGTTGTTAGAGGTGCTGCTATTCTTCCATAATTCTTAACAAACTTGTGATAATACCCTGTCAACCCGAGAAATCCTCGCAGATGCTTTATGGATGTGGGGATTTTCCATTCCTTAATGGCTTTAATTTTCTAGGGTCTACCTTAACTCCTTCATGAGATACAATATGACCCAAATATTCCACCTCCTGGACTCCAAAGAAACATTTGGATCTTTTGCATTTAATTGTTTCTCCTCCAATAGTTGTAGCACCCTGTCAACATGTTCAACATGATCCTTCCAAGACTTGTTGTAGATTAGTATATCATCAAAAAATACTAACACAAATTTTCTAAGGAATGGTTTGAAAATTGAATTCATCAAACCTTGAAATGTTGAAGGTGCATTGGTCAGGCCAAAAGGCATGACCAAAAATTCATAATGACCCTCATGAGTTCTAAATGCTATTTTTGGAATGTCTTAGATCTTCATTCTAATTTGATGATATCCTGAACGAAGATCCAACTTGGTGAAGTAAATTGATCCATGCAATTCATCCAGTAATTCATCAATGACAGGAATGGGAAACTTATCTTTAATAGTGAGCTTGTTGAGCTCCCTATAGTTCAGACACATACGCCATGATCCATCCTTCTTGTGCACCAATACTATTGGAGTAGATAAAGAACTTTGACTCAATTGAATTATACAAGCCTCTAGCATTTCTGCAACCATATGTTCAATTTCACTCTTTTGGGCATAGGTATATCTGTATAGCCTGATGTTTGGAGGAACACTTCCTGGAATCAGAGGAATAGCATGATCATGATCACACAAAGGTGGGAGACCTTTGGGAGTCTCAAATACCTTGGAATGATTGTCTAGGAATTTTTGGAGATCTGGAGAAATAGATGATTCTGATGTGGAAACATCTAGCAAACATAATTGTGTAATTACACCTCTTTGTTCCTTTTTTAGAAGCTTTGTCATACCATTAGAGTTGATTATATTTCCTAGTTTCCCTATAATACCCCTTAATTCAACCTCCTTTCCTTCTGCAGAAAATTTGATGAAAAGTTCTTGAAAATTAAAAGCTATTGTTCCCAAGGAGTGTAGCCATTGGACTCCTAGTACAACATCAACACCTCCCATTGGAATGGAAAGCATTGGGCTAGTCAATACATATTCTCCCATGGTGTTAAGTTTAGGTATGTTCTATGCTAGAGCAATTTATTTAATTTTCACAGTTAGCAATCACATCAGCATTAAGATAAATTGCAGATAGAACATAAATATAAATCGCAGTAGACAAGCCCAGGCAAGAGGACACAAGATATGGCGCGAGCCAGGGACAAACCCCACAATGTGTGGGGAAACCCTTTGATCAAATCTTCTTTTATCTTAAAAGTTCAGCAGAGAAAGAGAGAGAGAGTACATTTACAATAGAATTCAACACTTTGTCTTATCTAGATCTAGCGTAGATCATTTCGTATAATGATGAGATCAGTTGAAGACATTCTACTTCAACTGATACCTATCATCGTGCTGCATCTGGTCCTCTTGTTGCACCACTGCATACTGCACCATGCTGCACTAATCATGATTATTATCATGCTGCTCATGTCCATGATCTCATCCATCATCATCATCAAGCTGCCCATGCTCATGATTACATTCATCATGATGTTGTCTATGCTCCATGCATCATCGTGCTTCCCATGCACATCATACATCACGCTGCTCATATATCATGCATCATGCTGCTTACATATCATGCTGCCCATATACATCATGCATCCATATGCTGCTTTATATATCATGTTGCCCAGATGCTGCCCATATAAAAATATATATGTTTTCACCTGTGAGTATATATGTCCATTTTGTCAACCATATACATTTGTTGCGTATGACACTTTATATTCATTCTGGACCAGCGTATATATTACTTCCCAGCATCCAGCGTTTATGTGACAGTCCAATGACCAGCGCTTACATTCATCATAAATATGACTACGTTCACAATGTATATTGCCTAGCATATATACAGGACTGTCCAGCGAATGTATATAACCATAATTGCAATGTATGACTGTGCGTTCTTTGTATGGACCTGTGCGTACCCAGAATGGACTGCATATGACTGTGCGGGATATATATATCATGACTGTGTTGGGTCCTATGATTGCATTCAAACAACGGGGGTCATACATGAGTGCATTTCATATATAGTTGTGTTCCCAGCTGTGGGGAACATGTGGCCTCATGACAGCAACTCCAGAGCCATTTGAATATGTGTGAGTTCTGTGCTTCTACGGCAGTGAACAGATCTCTACATTTAGGGCATTAACTTGTCAACAAGTCTCAGCGTTTAGGTGTCTTCATGACTACATGGAAAGTGTCAGTGTATTCTTTGTGCATATATATATATATACTGTTTTGATTACAGCGTATGAAATGTTGTGTGAAGATATTGTTGTCCCATGACCCGTGAATATCAGTCTTATTCCTTCCCTTACTGCGGTTTGATGTCTTTCCTTCCCTTACTGCAACTAGACTCCACTACAGCGTATAAGCTAGGGCATGTATTGATTGCGTGAATATCTCCCATGACTCCATGAAACCAGCGTACAACATATCCACCATGAACAACATGTATTATGAGCAGCGTATATCTTATAAGACTACGTTGAATTAATCTAGGCCAACGTACTCTTTTTGTGACTCTCCTTCCAAAAACCCAAGACGTGGAGAGGAGATCACATGAAGAATGAGTGAGCCAATTAACATCAAAACTCTTCTATTTATACTAAAGCGAGGATGATGAATAGACACGTCGGTTGGGCTTCTAGAGCCTACATAATAGTTGGTCGGCTTGATAATAATTTCATAAACAAAATAAATTCATATCTCCATAAATACTTATCGGAAACGGATGATCTTTGGATCAATCCTACACCTCTCGATGAGAGGGATCCAATAAAAATATCAGTTGCCATAAATAAGCTAACCCACATGGAGGTTGGCCCTAGTTGCCAATTTAACACTCCCTCTCTAGGGAGAACTCCTCTGTTGATCCATAAGTCCGACTGTACTATCTCTGCCATCAGTGCCCTGCACTGTTCTGCCCAACTCTGCTCAGCTCTAATGGCTCTGCTCTACTCTGCTCAGCTCTGTTGGCTTTGCTCTACTCTGTTGGCTCTGCTAGCTCTTCTCCGCTCAGCTCTACTGGCTCTACTAGCTCTACTCTGCTTTGCTCAACTCTGTTGGCTCTGCTCTGCTCTGCTCAGCTCTGCTAGCTCTGCTCTGCTCAGCTCTGCTGGCTCTGCTCAGCTCTGTTGGCTCTGCTAGCTCTGCTTTTCTCAGCTATGTTGGCTCTACTCTACTCTGCTCAGCTCTGTTCAGCACTCTGGCTCTGCTAGCTCTGCTCTGCTCAACTCTGCTGGCTCTGCTAGCTCTACTCTGCTCAGCTCTGCTGAACTATGAAGAAGAAGAATTGATCGAGAATGTCTCATACCATTCTCCACTGACCCGAAGTCAGTCTCAGAGTGTGTACCACTGGTCCCAGACTAGTCTCAACCGACCCAAAGTCAGCGTCATAGTAGGTACCACTCCTACTACTGGTCCCAGACCAGTATCGCAGTCTCAAAGAGTGTAACACTAGTCCCAAACCAGTCTCAGCGAACCCGAAGTCAGCGTCATAGTATGTACCACTCTCACTGGTCCCAGACTAGTACTACACTGACACGAGTCAGCCTCAGAGTATGTACCATTGGTCCCAGACCAGTCTCAACCGACCCGAAGTCAGCGTCATAGTATGGTACAACTCCTACCACTGGTCCCAGACCAATATCGCAGGCTCAGGGAGTGTACTACTGGTCCCAGACCAGTCTCAACCGACCCGAAGTCAATGTCATAGTATGTACCACTCTCACTGGTCCTAGACCAGTCCTGCACTGACACGAGGTCAGTCTCGGAGTATGTACCACTGATCCCAAATCAGTCTCAGCCCACCGAAGTCAGCGTCATAGTATGTACAACTCCTACCACTGGTCCCAGACCAGTATCATTGATCCCAAATCAATGGAGGTCATCCTAGCATAGGGAGTACGGTAGATACAACGATGCGTTCATCGGTACTACTAT
>APFE031432876.1:0-66491 GCA_000404065.3 Pinus taeda | reverse complement strand
ATATATTTTTTTTTTTTAAATTCTCATCATATTGAGAGCCATGCCATGGGTGTTGCCATCAAGTACAATATCTGTAACATATAACCATACCAGAAACATAATGCCAACAGCTGGTAGAAGCACCTTCATCGATGAAAGTGCGGTGGATGGTCTTTTCATTAATGAAAACCTGAATAAGAAAGGCAATCTGATGAGGGAGTCTCAAAACATGGTTCTCTAGATCGAAATAGATCAAATTAGAATTGGTGGGATCAATGCCCTTGATAGCTGACAGTAAAGATTTCTGCTGCGATGGGTAGCTTTGGAGTACCTTGAGAGCCGACATTGATGACGGTGCCTGAGCCAAATATTCAACAATATTGTAATGTTGAGTGGCTCGGGCATTGGGATTATACGAGGTTTTCCATAGCACACCTCGAGAGGCTGGCCATGTAGTGGAATCAAGGTTAGGGAGCTCAATTTGCAGAGGGCCAGAACTCGAGGTAGAAGAAGAAGGTGGAGCTTCTTTTTCTTTTCCTGCTGTGGGAGCCGGAGTTTGATAATCCTTCAATCAGGTAGCCACATTAATGGGCATGCTCATCATGAACACTTGAGATCCAAAGGAAGCGGATCAGGGTTGGTCTACCATCTGAGTTTGCTGAGACAGAAAAGGCTCTTTGAGGATAGCAGGTGTCCCTTTGATCAAATGACTAACTTCGGATCGTCGTGGACAATCCTTAGTATAGTGATCCTCCTTACAGATGAGGCAGGGACACTTGGGTTTTCTTTGCGAGGATTTGCTAGCAGATGATTTGGGAGGACCCTGTTTCGGGGCATCAGCTTTAGCTTTGCCTTTGCCTTTCTTTTTTCCTTTTGAGGATTTGTCCGTTGCGGTAGACTAGACAACATGGACCTCTGATTTTGCCAGGGCCTGGAGGGTTTTGAGATTAATTGTTGGGAGCAGTATTCGAGACCGAATTCTGTTTGGAAGAAGTTTGGTAGGGGCTTGGGATACTGAACCAATAAATCCATCAATGGGAGGAACAGCGGGTGAATTTGATGCCGTGAGATTGGATGATGGCTATGGAGCATTGGGTAATAATTTTTATAAGGTGCTAGATTGAGATTAGACCAGGTCCAAGTATTGGGCACAAGTGATGGCTTGCTCTTTAGTGACGCATCCACCCATGGCTATATCGTGAGCAATTGGGGCTATTAACGATTTGGTAAACCATTTGGTGAGCAACTGATCAGCTATCTCGAACTTGATCAGTCAACGTCTACGTCTCCATTCATGGATATGATCAGAGATGTGTGTCGCAGTGTCTTGCTTAAGCAATGTGAGCAGATAGGTGCCCATTTCACAATGAACTAGTAGCTGAAAATGCGTGAGAAAGGCCATGGCTAACGAATTGAATTCATGAAAATTACTTCAAGGTAACTCGATGTACCATTTTTCTACAGTACCTATGAGGGTCCGTTGGAAAAGACGAAGATGAATTGAATCATCTACGTATGAGTTCGACGAGTACCAGAGGTGATATGTCATCACATGGGCCTGAGCATCTTCTTTACCTTTTCCACCGAAATTTGGGCAATCTAATGGTACCTTAGACAACATTGGAGGCGAATATGGCAAATGGAGGATTAGGTCATTTATAAGACGGGATGCATCCAAAAACTCAAGTGTAGCCAAGAAAGGTAACTGAGTTTTAAAAGGCATGGGCGGTCAATAAGTGGGCCCATAAGGAGGAGCCCATCCTTGTTGGTAAGGGTTTTGGCCCCACAGTGGGGGATTTGGGTTATATGGGATCTGAGGCTGCCCCCATTGCGGATTACCTTGACCAAAGGGAGGGTTCGGACCTTGAACACCTTGAAACTGTCCAGGCATAGGTTGTTGGTAGGAAACGTATGGATTAAAAGGATGTTGAGCCTATTGGCTCTGGACATACTAATATGGGAACTGATCTCCTAGAACATAAGGATGTTGAGCCCGTTGCCCCTGAACAAGAGGGTTCTGGACCTACAGTCCTTGGGCATAAGGTTGATAAGCTTGTTGCCCTTGGACGTAGGGATGTTGTATCTGGTGCCCTTGGCTGGTAGGATTCTAAACCTGTTGGCCCTAGACAAGAGGATTCTGCACCTACTGCTGCAGGACTTGACCTTGAACTTGTCCTTGCAAGGGTTTCCCTTGTTGATAGGTATATAAGGGTTACTACTACCCAGGTTGGTTTTCCTGACCTTGTGGTTGCAAAATTTGTCCCTGGGTTTTCAGAGGTTGGCCTTGCGCAGGTATGGGTTGAGAGGTATGCAGAGAATATTGCATCTACTGTTGCATGACTTGCTGCAAATATTGTAAGGATTGACCTTGCGGTTGTTGCAGGTGACCTTGCTGCGAGATAATCTACCTTTGATGTTGCGTGGAAAGCCCTTGTTGCAACAAGGGTTTCCCTTGCAGTAACAAAGGCTGCCCAGGTTGTTGTAAAGGCTATCCTTGCTGTTGCAAGGGTATTTGAACAGTGCCTGGGAAATTACCAATCTGAAACTGGTCGTAGCCAGGCTAGATGTACTACCCAAATGGGATGGTGTAAGGTTGATTAACCAATCCTTGAGGACCGTATGGAACGTAAGGATTTTGGTATTAGACCTGAGCCCCATAGGGACCAGATGGACCACCAGGATTCTGAACCTGTTGGTACTAGACATTGCTTGATCCAGTAGGGTTAGCAAGGTTGTAGACAATACCAGAAGAGGGCTGGTTATACCAAGCATGTGAGCTTGTGAACTTCTCTAGTAGTGGCACCTGACACCATGGAAACGTTTAGGCTCTTTCCCCAAGGCGGTGGTACTATTTGACCACTGACTAATGGGACAGAGGGATTGACGGAAACAATCTTTGAAACCACCCGTTGTGACTGAGGTGTAACTGGGATTTATGATATAAGATTATTTGGGATGGTGGGTTACATAAGGACTAAAGTAACAACTGGTTGGGAGGTCATGTTCGTGATGAACAGACGTAATGTGGGCTTGATGCTTGACACCCAAATAGGATTATGGTAGAGTGATGAGGCACTAGGTGTGCCTGAAAGTATGTGCCCTAAAGACACATAGCCAGGTGGCAAGTTGGTGGGAATACATTCTAAATAACGGAAATCCTCGAGAGGGAATTGCAACTACAATTATTCCCACTCAACAATGTGTGGAGTTGAGACTTCAGACTCATCTGGAGAGGTGACTAGAGCATCGCCTTCGAGTTCCGTGTCTGAAAAAAATGATGACAAGTAGCTGAACGTGTACTGGGGGGTAGTTCCAAAGGAACACCTGGTTGATCGTACAGACTGTAAGGGTGCTGTGGTGATATATCAACAGTGTCAAACAGAGGGTTTAGGGGATAGATAACCAGTCCAAGCTGACTATCAGTGGTCGGTGATTTCTCTAGAGTTCGAATGGGATTATCCAGAGATTCTGAGTCAAGATCAGCAGATGACCCTGAGTCGAAAGTAGGTAGAGGACGAGATGATAATGGTTGAACACTCAAAACAATCACGAGTTCAACATTTTGGTCCTCAAATTGCTCTGATAACTTAGGAAGCAGCCCCTCGAACAATATTTTAGATGGAGGAGAGGAAGAGGAAATGGGTGGACCAGATGGTTCAGTCACGATGACCTTGTCTTAGTTGACAGAACAAATAACTTCAAGGCATTAAAATGTCCTTTTAAGGGAACTCACGATTTGGTAAAAAATCTAACAAAATGTTTTGGATCATGGGCAATCAATTATTTAAGACACATAAATTACTGATGTTCTTTCATTTTTTAAGAGTCGAGAAAGAAATAAAGATGACTCTATCGCTTTTGATTGGAAATGAGCTCAAAAGGACAAGTGCTTGGATGATATTTTAGGTTTAAGGAGTCAAAAAGATCAAATGAATACTCTAGATGATCTAGGTAAATAGGATTACTAGATAACCGTGGACTACAGAATACCTCTTATCAAGACAAGAAGTACAAGCAGGAAATCTCCCTGAATGTTGTGTTTGGTGTATCATGTTCGCAAGGTAGCTGACTCGGTTTCCTAAGGATAAAAGGATTGCATCCTAGTGGGGTCTCCCATTATATATGCGATGGTACGGGGAGCACAAATCCGTTCTAGCACTGTCTAATGCTGAAGCTAACGACAACTGCTAGGTTTATAGATGATGGAACTCGTCTCTAGCCTAGACCTTCTAGATGTGATAGTTAATGTCAAATGCGCCTTAGGTTAATTAAATTCATTTTATAGTTGATATTGTGTCAAGTTTTAGTTTTCAAGTCTTAGCGATGCTACTCAAAAAACCTAAAAATTCAACTAAATGAGACAAGACTCTTTCAATTTGATGAAATGCTTACACTAGAGAGAGTCGAAACCACTCATTCAAAATGCAAGTAATCAAGCAACTGAAAACAAAATGATTTTTCAATATTTTACTTTTCAGATAATAAGCTAATGAAAAATGCATTCCAATTCCTCATTCCCTAACAAGCACTTATCTATTAGTCCCTTCGAAATGACAAAAAAGAATTTACTTTTTTCTTTTTCTTTTCTTTTTCAAATGTTGATGCAATTCTAGCTTTTGAAGAGATGTGAATCATACTGATGCAACAAGCTAGTATTTCACACTTTCTCATGAAACCATGAAACAAAATTTTCGCATACAATCCTTCAATGAAAAGGTTTCTGAGACTATGAGCTCTTCAAGTAGATGAAAACTTAAAAAGAGAATTTCATTCAGATCAATGAAAAAATGACTTTGTCAAGCACAACACCAACAATGTAATCTATGCCGGAAAAAGACGTTCAACTTAGTAAATGAATTTTTTTCAAAAAACTTGTGCAAAAGAGGTCAAAATCGTAGAGGGGAACAAAAACAAATGCAAGTAGTAGACACACCTATAGTCAGACTTGATGAGTCCACAAGTTGTTGAATGGATGACTAACTAAATGTCTTATTGCCACTAGCCACTCAATGGTTCGACCAATCAAATAACAAGATGAAAAGCCTACAAGAAAGCAAAAACCAAATGAAAAGTAACTTTCTAATCAAGGAGAAAACAGTCAAAAGGTTCACAGGGTCAAAAACACAAGAGCAGAACACATTGGCCAAGATTGGGGTTTAGCCCTAATATTCACTTATAGGGATCTATGTGACTGCATAACTGACAACAAGCACCAGAGGCAGGTCGGCCTGACTGTTCCTCCACAATTCGTACTGATCAGCACAATTGTCAGGCGATTAAATGCACTGCCCGAGGGAAATAAGGAAAAAAAAAAATTTTAAACATGTACCATATGTGATACTATGGATTTTAGACTTAGGCTAGTAAGGAGGAGAAAAGGAACAGAACAAAAGGGAAAACGTGAAACTTGCAAAGTTCTCACAAAATCATGAAATCCAAAACAAACAAAAGGATGGGATCTCCCCAGTGGAGTCGCCAATTTGTGGTGAAGTAAAATTATAAGTGCAGACACGAACGAATTCCTCTACCCCAATAATGGGTCTAGCCACAACAGATACATCTTATGGAATATTTCCTTAGGTTAGAATCAATCAAGAGGGCCTACCTTTTGGTTGCTTATCTTGCTTGATGATGCCCTCGCTTGCTCGTTACAGTAATCTCTCGCTTCCTTCTTCAAGCTCTTGAAACAAGTAAACAACAACGACACACAAACAGAACAATAGAAAAATTGCAATTCAACCTACTTAGTAGGTCAAGAAGCATTAAGACATGAATATGTAATATTACAAAACATGTAGGAAATCAATTGATAGTTTCATATATTAATATTCAAAGAGAGATTAAAACCATTCGTCTTGACATCACAGTCTTCCTCTGACAAGACTAGGTTCCCACAAACTTCTAATAGCAATTCATGATGGCTTCAAACAACAATAGTTTAAAGACTCTTCCCTTTAGGATTCACTCCAAACCAAACACACTTCCCCCTCACACAACTAGATGGCTACAACTAGTAATAGCTTTCTTGTCTAAAATAGTATATTCACACTCAGCCAAAACTCTAACTCTGAAACTGTGGCTTTCACACTAGTCTGTGCTTGGGAAGAAGGGAGGTTTATATAGGAAAGATGGATGGGAGATGGATCCTCTTCTCATGGGAGAAGGACTTATCCCTTGAGGCAGTTCCGTCATTATAGGGGAAAGGAGCCCAAACTGTCATCCTCGACCCCATTCGGCCAAACCATTTACCAAACTTCCGTTATGGAGATTCTAGAGATGGAAGCTTTGGCTCTAATTTAAAAAACTTTCCATAACAGGACCGACACGACTAGAACACATCTCAGTTGCACCGATCGGTGTAGGGAATAGTGCTAATCTCTACAAATCAATGCAAGGGAGACAAATGTCATCATCACCAATCTTTTAAATTTGGAAAAACAAAAATTCTAGGAGAAATGGTGCAAAAGGGAAATGATCTGCTCATGAAGAGGGACATAATGGGAGTTTGTCCATGAAGGCAAAGCATGTGGGGTTCATTGTAGAGGCCCTCCATGATCAAGGAATGAGGAGTACAGGGACAGTGACAAAGTGCTATGTAATAGGGGGCTGGGTTCCGTTGTCATTGGGTCTTCCTCTTTATCTTCTTGCTGCTCCCCTACCTTGCTTTCCAATTTTTGTGCCTCCTATAGTTTCAGTAGAGTATCCTATAGGACTATTTTTGCTTCCTGCAGGTTTTGTTGTGGATCCTGTAGGATTGCCTTACCCTTTGAGGAAGTTGATCTAGTAGTAGGCCTCCTTACATAGGTGATAGGTGACTTAGGGGAAGGCATTTTGTCTTTTTGTGTAGGGGAATCTTCAATCTCAATAGGAATTTTTGTTGATGTTTGTGGCTTCCCCTGTTTTATTCTTGTTCTCTTTCTTGTTCTAAAATATAGTGGGGTTTGCCTCCTCCTTTTTCTTTTTTTCTTGACTGGGGTGCTGAGAGTAGTGAGGGAAACTACTGCCTCTCTCTTAGTGGCCTCTGGAGACACCCTAGGTGACTCCTCTTTATGTTCTTTCCCATATGTTTTATTGCCTTCTTATTCTCTGTTTTTCCTGTATTCTTCCTCTTTTGGATCTTCATCATATCTATCAGTTTCCTCCTTAATTTCCTCCTCTATTTCTTCATCATACTCCTTCTCTTCCCCCTCTTCTTCTTTAGCTTCATCATGTTCCTCTATGTTAGCTTCTTTTTCATCCATCTCATCCTTATCTTTCTCTATATCTTCCTCTTCCTGTTTTGCCTCCTCTTCACTGGCAGTAGGACTAAGATCATAAGTTAGGGCGTTAATGTCATCCTCTGCTGGAAAGTCTCTGAAGATTGACCATGTTATAGGGATTCTGAGGTTTTGGAGGGCATCTTCAATGAGGATCCTAATCAACCCATGGTGAGCCAATTGTTGGGAATTCCCTTCCTTCAATTTGTTGCTAGAGTCTATGAGTGATTGCAGCAAGAAATAGGGTATGCTGAGTCATTGGTGAGGTGGTGTTTCTATCCCAAATCTTAATTCCTCAAGGATCCTAAAATGATAGCCATAAAAAACGCTATATCTACCCTCACATGAGATGTCATGAAGAGTTGGTAGCCTACCTCACTCCATGGGTATGGCAGACTGTCCCTCCTTCATTTTTTTCCTCAGTGGGTTCTTCACCTTCTAAAAAGAATTTCCTTTTTGCCACCTAGTTGTCTCCTTTGTCTTATTTTCTCCATGGAATTCCTAGGGGAAGTGTGCTGACCCTGCTGATGAGATCTGGTGTGAGATCTATAGTGAGGCCCCTTACTACAATAGTGGCATGGATTCTGCTGTGTGGGTTGAGGGAGTGAGCAAATTCTTGAGCCATCTCATCATCATACCATGTGAATTTTTCGAAAAACCCCATCCAGTTGTGTCTTGTAAAGATTTCAAGCACCTAGGACGATGTTGGATTCTCACAGTGTTTGTGGGCTCTCTCCTATTAAACCCTCCCGTCATCTTGTTGGTGAAGCTTGAGGAGAAAATGAGAGGGTTGACACAATTTTTCAAATGCAGGAGCAAAATAGAGTTGACTGTGTATGCAATTTACTTCTCACAGTTGCTAAATTCACTAGATTTAAGAGTATCCCTGGTGTATTTTCTTGCAAAGGGGGATGAAATTGTAGAGCCTACCTCTTTAGAATGGTTGCAGTGGTCAATTCCTGTGATATCCCCTCTTGAACTCTTCTCTTCCTATCCTGTAGACTATCTCTGTGTATCCTGTAGATAGTCTCTGTGTATCCTGTAGACTGTATCCTGTAGGAATTCCTATGCATGCTTTTGTAGGAATTCCTATGTAGAATGATGGATCTTTTCTTCCAGTGGGTGGCCCGGGTTATGAGAGCGACTTGAGTGAGGGAGTTTTGAGGAGGTGAAATGCATGAATGCATGTGAACGATGTTTTATTTCCCTTTATGGTGATTTGGGGTGAGGTGGTGTGCTGGCAGCAAAGGTACGTTGCCATTTTTGGACCGTTGGTCCCCACTACCACCTCATCATTTCCCACTCCTTATAATCAACTCCCACCTGGTAGATCCATAGTTTAATTGCTTTTTGTCCTAGTCTTTCTCTGTCTTTGAGTTGACTATAGCCACGTGTGAGAGGACATCTGATTCTGCATGTGCTGACTGAATGAAGATGGCTAGGTTAATTGGCCACCTTTTCACTTATAAACCAAATATCTCGTAACCATTACAAATTTTTACTACATGATGTATATGAGTGAGCGAGTAGGATACTTACCTATGGTTTTGATGCTATGCTACAGTTGTTGAAGACCAGAGGTGTTGTTTTGTATATTTGTTGCATGCCATTCCTCTTCCTCTTCCTGCTATCTGCTCATGGTTTCTTTGCTTTTGCAGGTATCTTTGGTTAAATATATGATGATGCTGCTGCTATGGAGTTCCTGGATAGTTCTAGTGACGACCTGTTGCTGGTGTGATTGGCATTCTATGGGATAGGTTGTGATAATATTTCCTACAGGATGTCTTGTAGCTGCTTCTCCCTCAGACTTCTTTAATCATGTTGTTGGTTGGGGCTATGAGGATGGTGTAATTAATGGAAAGGAGTAGAAGTGTGTAGAGCAAAGGATACTTAGGTAATGTTCTTACTCCTCTCTGTTTTCCCCTTTTTCTTCTAAGAGTAATTATTGAAACTGGTTTTTCTTTTGTTTTGAATGGTGAGTGTGGGGATGATGATGGTGGATGAGGTGAGGTGCTAGATCATGCATAGGGTGAAGTTTAGTGAGCTAACAAACCTATAATGTGCCTTCATATTGCTTCCTAAAGGTTTTTGGGGTCACTATAATTCCTACAGGATCATCTTGTAGGTTTTCAGGGGATCCTGTAGAAAACACAGTCTTCACATAAATTGAAGCAATGGAGTGGAAAAATGATAGAAATGATGGAGGGATGCATGGTAAGGAGTGGAGGAGATGAATATGTGAGAGGAAGGGTTCCCTTTGGATCCTCTTTTTCTCCTTGATTGTCTTTCTCGCCCACCTGCAAATGATAATTATATATTTTTCTCTCTTTTTTTTGTTTTTTATTTTTTAAAAACAACTAGGCTGCCTCAGAGAGGTTTTCACCCTAGCTATTTGCCCAGGGTGCCTCAAGGAAGGTTTTCACCCAGGGATCTTCTTATTCTTTTTTCTTGTATTTTTTCTCTTTTTTCCTTTTTTTTTTTCCATCATTGGGTTGCCTCACAAGGTTTTCAACCCAAAGATGGGACTCAGGCGCCTCATGGAGGTTTTCACTAGAGTCCTTATTCTTTTTTCTTTTTTCTTTTTCAATGACTTGATGAGGGAGGAGATGGAACTTGCTCCACCATCATCACTATTTTATTGATATTATCAATGAACTCTTGTTTTGATAAAGGTCTATTGTAAATTTTCAATCGGTGCTCGTTAACAAGCAAATGAATGGCTTCTTCATTTATAGTTCTGATTTGCATTGAACCATTATCATGGCATATTTCCACAACATAAGGTTTGAGCCATCTTGTCCTTAACTTGCCCTTGAAGTCTTTATAACTAGAATCATATAACAATGCCCAATTGCCCTCCTAAAATTGCTTCTCCTTAATATGTTTATCATGCTAGATCTTCCTCTATAGCTGAACTATCTCTATATGTAGGAGGGCCTGCATTCTGAATTCATCCTAGGCATTCAATTGGAACAATCTCTCTTTCTGTGCATTGTTGGGATCCAAATCTAGTTGGGTTGCCATGCTTAATGTGTTATATTCAAACTCAATGGAAAACAAGGCCTTTTTCCCGAAGACTAACTCATTGGGTGTGAATTTGGTGGTGGTCTTCCATGTGGTATTATAGGCCCGGGTGGCCTCAACTAGTCTTTCTCCCCAATCCTTCCTGTTGCTACTTACTACCTTGGTTAAGATGCCCTCCAATGCCCTATTTGTCACCTCCACTTGCCCATTAGCTTGTGGATGATAGGGAGTGGAGGTCCTATGCTTGATCTTGTGATGGCTGAGTAGGTCTTCAATCATGTTGGAGGTAAACTGGCTACCTCGGTCTGTGACCAGCTCTCTAGGGTACCCAAATTTGTAGAATACATTCTCCCTTAGGAACTCAACCACCCTTTCCTTTGTTACTGCCTTAATTGCCTTGGTTTCAGCCCACTTAGTCAAATAATTTGTTCACACAATAATGTATTGTTTTTGCTTTGAAGGAGGGCTGATAGGCCGAATGAAGTCCATGCCCCACTTGTCAAATGGCTCGAAAGTCACTTGAGGCTGCAGGGCCATTTCATCTCTTGGAGTAGGCCTTCCCATCCTCTGGCACCGATCACACTGACTAGTGTACTTTTTCACATCTTGATGAAGAGTGGGCCAATAATAGCCTGCTTGTAACACTTTGAATTTGTCCTCTTTGCTGCAAAGTGACCTCCACAAGGCCCATAATGACAGGTCAGAAGGATGTCAAAGACTTCCTCTTCCTTGACACACCTTCTCAAGATTTCATCTGGGCCAAGTTTGAAAATATTGCCCCTAGTCCAAGTGAAGGGGGCGCTTTTCCTGACTATCTTGCTATTTTCTTTAGAGGGAAAGTTCCGTGGGAACTGTGATGATACCAAATGGTTTGCTATATTAGCAAACCATGGAGAGAGAACTGAAATAGAAAACAAGTGCTCGTCTGGTAATTGGTCATACACCATTCCTTCTTCACCTGCAGACACATTTACCTTAGATAAAAAGTCTTTAAAAACATTTTCCTTACGAGGCTAATAAAAAATGGTTAGTTCAAACTGCTTTAATAAAAACAACCATCTTATAATTCGAGCATTCGCATCTGGTTTGTTCATTAAATATTTGATTACAACATGGTCAGTATGCACAAATGTTTGATAGCCTGTAATGTAATGCCTGAATTTGTTTAATGAATGCACAACAACGAGGAGTTTCTTTTCAGTCACTGTATAATTTAGCTTAACCTTTGACAAGTTCTTACTAATAAAATAGATGGCATAAGGCATTTTTTCCTCTACCTAACCTAGGGCTGCTCCTATGGATTTGTGTGAGGCATCAACATGAATATGAAAGGGGAGGGCCCAATTTGGGCCTCGGAGAATTGGTGCAGTGGTTAACTCACCCTTTAGAATGTCTAAAGCCTCTAGACGACTTTTTGACCATATAAAATCAGAATCCTTGGCCAACAACCCAAATAAAGGAGAGGCCAATTTATTGAAGTCCTTTATGAACCTTCGGTAGTATCTAGCTATCTCGAAGAAAATGTTGACACCTCTCTAGTTTTGAGGAGGTGGGACCCTTTGGATGATGGATTTTTTGTTCGAGTCCACTTGCAGTCCTTGCTGAGATATTGAATGACCAAGCAGAGTTCCTTCAGTCATTAAGAATTCACATTTTTTAGGACTGAGAGACAGGTTCATTTCAATGCATTTGTGTAGTGCTTTGCCTAGGTTAGTCAGGGCTTCTTGAAAATCACAACCATAAGGTGTAAAATCATCCATATAAATTTCCACTGCATTATGGACTAATTTGATGAAAATACTCAAGATTTCCCTTTGGAAAGTGGCAAGAGCATTGCATAGGCCAAAAGGAAGGACCCTATAGGAAAAATTACCCCAAGGAAAGATGAATGTGGTCTTATCCTAGTCTTCTAGGCAGATTTGGATTTGGCTGTACCCACTGAATCCATCTAGGAAAGAAAAAAAAACATTTCCCTGCCAGGCCGTCTAGCACTTGGTCAATGAAGGTTAGAGGAAAATGATCCTTCTTTGTTGCTTTGTTCAACTCCCTGTAATCGACACAAATCCTCCACTTACAATTTTTCTTGGGAACTAACACTAAAGGGGATACCTAGTCATTGTCGGAGATAGGGTAAATGAATCCTACATCTAGCAGTATTTGTAGTTCTTCTTTGACTATATCTTTAAGAGCTGGATTCATCGTCCTTTCTGGTTGTTGGACTGGCTTGCAACCTTTTTTGATGTATATGTGGTGAGTACACACTGAAGGGTGTATTCCCTTGATTTCCCTGTAACTCCAAGTGAAGGATTCTAGGTTTTCCTTTAACATGTTGCATAGCTTCTCCTCTTCGAGAGCAGAAAGAGATGGATTAATTTTCAAGGTTTTCTCTAGGCTAAATTCTATGGTTTTGACATGGAGGTTGGAATCAGCCAAGAATAAGTCAATTGGATGATTGTTTTGGGTTTCCCTTATTTATTCTTCTAATGGTAATGAACTAGGAGTTGGACTTTGTAATAGTTGTTCAATCAAGTCATCCTCCCATGGTTGCTTCCAAAGAAGGAACGTTGAGTGGAATAAACCTCATCTTCTTCCTCCCCCTCCAACCATAAAGGTAAATCATGCTCTAGAGATGGTTGAGTAGGAGGGTATAAGACTAACTTCTTGGACATATGCCCATTCTTGATGGTCATATTCCCAGCTCTGTAGCTAATGTAAGCGTCGTCTGTGGCCAACCATGGCCTCCCAAAGATGAGAGGATAACCAGTAAGCTTAGCCTTAGGCTAGAGAACTAGAAAATCAGCAAGGTACTCCCATGAGTCAATGGAGACCATCACATCCTCCACAATTCCCTCAGGGGTTACTGTGGAATGGTTTGAAAGTTGCAGAACTATTGTGGTATTCCTCAATGACCATTGGAAGTTAAGCTTGAGCATGCTCTCCTTGGTCATCACATTAATGGTTGCCCCAAGATCGGTCAGAGTGTGTGGGACAATGGTGCCATTGATGTGCACATCTACTACAAGGCTTCTAGGGTCCAAATATTTTGGGCATATTACTTGGCCTGGCATTAAGTCAGACAACTACCCAATGACATTAATGGTAGGAGCATCCCTTTTTCGCCTCCCTGGATGCATGAATAATTTATCCTTAATCAACTTATTGTAAACGGGAACATCTTTTATTGCCTAGAGAAGGGGGATATTTACACATAGATTTTTCAATTCTTCCAGAAGTTCAGTTTCTTTTCGGGTAGGTTGAAGTGGTTGGGCTAATCTCTCAGGAAAGGGTGGATTTACTTTAAGTTTTCTTTCCTCTCTTTCTTCCTCAACCTTACTAGATAGAGGGGGAGGTTGGTTATCTGAGAGAACTCTCCCAGATCTCAGGGTAATCTCCTGGATTTCCACAACATAATCTAGATATGATGTCGCTCCATTGTATACCTGTTGAGCCCACCTATTGTTTGGGTTCGGATTTGGCTGGGAAGGTGTTTGGTTTTGTCTAGGTGGAGCAAAGTGTAGGAGTTGTGGTTGGGTAGGTGGTGGAGGCAATGGAGACGAGGCATTGTTGTATTGGGGCCTCCACCCCTGGAGTGGTGTATTCCACTGAGGGTGTGGTAGAGCATAAGGTTGAAATGAATAGCTGGCTGGCTAGGAATGATACTGAGATGCATATGACCAAGGAGGGGGTGTAAACCATGAAAGATGAGCAGGGAGTCCCCAAGAAGGTATATTTGTGGTTTGGTTGGGGTTGTAATATGCATGGGATGACCCTTGCATGCCCTTCTCGTATGGTCTAGGCCCAGGAGGTCTCCTTTAGTTAATATAGCAAAGCTACTTAGTGATCCCTCTAGCTCCTTGATATACAACTTTGCGTCTGGGTAAAGAAGGGCACTTATCTGTGGAGTGGTTTTCTTCACAGACTGAGCAAATTTCAATATAGTTCAATGGACATTCGTTCCTAGGATGCCTCCTAGTGCATCTAGGACAGATGATGGCCAAGGCTCTCTTTGCTTCCTCTTGCTTCCATTTAATGTTCATGGTGTCCATTTGCAAGAAAAGGGTTTGTAGCATCTCACTTTTGAAATCTTCCAGCATATTTCCAATTTCACCCTTGATGTATGAGTTGGAAGATGATGTACTGGCCATAGGTTGACTACCTCTATCCTTTTTCGTAGCCGCCCTAGAATGGTTCCCAAAGATAGTCTTGATATCATCATAGGGTAGTTGGTAGATATCTCTTCCTGTTAACAAATGTAAGGTATCTAGAAGATCTTCTCTTACTCCCTTGAGTAGGACTAGCTTTAGTGACTCAGGGTCAAGTGTGCACCTGGCCCTTTTGTAACTGAGCTAGAATCTTTCTTCGTAGTCTTCTAAGGATTCATCCTGGCCTATGGTCATCTTAAAAATTTCTTCTTTAGTATCCTTTGACCTATAGTAGTCCCGATATTTGTTGTTAAAGGCCTGTTGCATCTGAGCCCAAGTTGTGATGCTATCTCTAGGTAAGCCCATGAACCAGTGCAATGCTGCATCCTTGAGGGTAGATGGAAATAGTTTTAATTTTTGCTCATCATCTGTATAGTCATAGGTTCGGCATATGACAACAAACTCAAATAGGAAAGTGTCAGTGTCCTCTGTGGTCAGGCTATGGAAATTAGGTAGGGAAGAGGGGCTTATATTTTTCATATTAGTGTCCCCATTGGTTTCCTTGATGGGGAAGGCACCCTCAAATCTCTCTCTATTCCCTCTGTCATTTCAATTTTTAGGCATTGGTTCAGTAGGAATGGGTTCCTCTTCTTCTTATTCCCTTGTAGGTTCTTCAAGTATGTCAGATTACTCGCCTAAAGGTTCCTGTAGTTCACAACCACCGAAGAATAGAGAAGGTTGGTTGTTGGATGTAGTGGGGGTATTTGGAAAAAATTTCCCTAAGTTTTCCCTATTCTTACGAGGCATGAAAGGAAATGTTTTTGGGTTGGTTTTGTATTTTTTTAATTGGAAAGTACTTCTAGAAATGAAATTGCTTATTGAATGAAAATCACTGATAGAATGAAAAAGCTACTTGCTGAATTGAAATCTTACTTGCAGAATGGAAAGGAAAGAAGATAATGAAAATGAAAGAAAGGAAGCGACTAGATTACTTTTGCAGAAATAAACTAATCGTAGAATATTGAAGATAGGAAATATAATAAAATAAAGCAGTAATCACATTATACTCAGACACCTCCCTGGAAATAATGCAAAACACGATGAGTGTCAGTATTATAGCAAGGATTCTACAACTCCTGGGCTACCAGCTTTACTTATCAAGACAAGATTCATACAAACTTGGAGGTGATAGTGATGTATACACAAGTAAAAGTGAAGCTCCTACTTGTTGTCACTATTCGTCCAGCGGGAGACCCCAAGGGTTCCAATCCAGACTTATATAGAGATAGAAGAAGCTTGATTCTTTGATGGAAGAAGAGCAAATCTACTCTAAGAGAGCTACTCTATTGCAGTAATGAATAAAACAACATGTAATGCTAAATCACACATCTTAATTAACCATTTAAACATCTATGATCAGCAGAATTACTAAATCAACACTAAAAAAATGCTACTATCTAAGCTGCAGAAGTAAAGAGCATTAAACCATACTATTGTGTAAGCAAAAAAACTAAACTAAATATGTTTTCACTTTTTTTGTTTTTTTTAGGCAAAATCAAGTATGCAAATTAATTGTTCTTGTGGATGTGATGGGTGAATGGAAGGTGATGGAAGATGGCTAGAAGGTTTATGTAGTGGTTGGATGGTGTGGAAGTGTCCTAGTAGGCTTTGTGTGACTTCCTAGAGGTTTCCCATCAATTCGGCCTCAAAACAGGCTGTTTCAGGAAAACCTATAGGATGTACTTGAAACTTATAGGATGGTCCTGTAGGAATTACAGGAAACCTACAGGATACAACCGAGAGACAATTGTTAGGTTTTGGAGGTGTTGGGAAGCTTGGAAAAGGTGTATGATAAGTGGAATGGGACGTTAGAAAGTCTAGGAGCACTCAGGAGTCAATATCCAAGATAGGAGATGGTAGATTCACTCAATGTAACTAGGGGAATTTCAATGAAAAATGATAAAAAAACTAGTGAGGGCGATGGTGGAACAAGATATGGATAAGGTGGATGAAGTGGAAGGTGGCTACTGGTGATGAAGTCTGGGTCTCCTCCTGAAGTACTTGCTTCTCTTAAAACATGTGTGTCTTCCAAGAACTATGCAACAAAATACATTTTCATAAACTAGAAAATCATGAATCGATTGCCTATATTATGCATGAAGAAAGTTGTTGAAGGGAATGAAAGCATGAGTGAGATATTATTGCATCAATGGAGATGGAAAAATATGACAATGAAATCTGACTTGCAACATGAACCAAATACTGAATCAAAGACAACAAACTCTAAAGCTCATGCAAGAACTAGAAATCTGTGTTTTTGGGGTTACTGAAAGGTCCCTTCCTCAAGTCACGGTCCCAGAGGGAGGAAGTGAGGCCAAGACACCTAATGAAAAAATTATGGTGATCCCTTTCCCCCCTTTCTAACCTACTACTTGAAAGAAGGCACAAATGGAAGAAAACTATGACACAACCAATCTAATCTACATTGTTGTAATGGAAATGCATCTACTAAGCAAATGAACAATTAAAATATGAATCTATACTAGCATACAAGTACAATAAAGAGGAGCCTTGGCTACTAGGGTTGGGCCCTAACCCAAGAGCTTCAGCCCTCTGAGTTAGATTAGTGCTAGGTTAAAGCAAAACTCATTCTTATTACCAAAACAATGGATTACATAAAAAACAGTCACAAGTCTTGCAACTCGAAAATAGAGTAGAGTTTTACAATCAAAAATCCAAATCCTAATAAGGTCCTAGGCCTATCTAATTATACATCTAAGGTCTCCAACGAATTCCTTAAAATTAGCTAGGCTCGATTCCTAAACTCGAGATAAACTGGTGCTTTGTCTTTCACTTACTCGGCTGCCTTCTAGTCCTCATGATTTGCTTGTTTGCACTCTGAGATGATGGAGGAATATTTGAATGGAGGGCTAGTAAATGATGAGTATTTACCTCCTATAATCCGTATCCCTTGTACCATTCATGTTTTGACCATGTTCTTTGCCAAAATTCCTTGGTTTTATCCTTTAATCCCGCATTAAATGCACATTAGACCACAAAGAAAAATATCCAACTCTAATTCATCTCATAAACAAAATATAATCAAAAGTATGCAATAAGTTATGAGAATAGTTGGTTTGACTAAGCTAGGAGGTGAATTAAGGCACATATAATTACCCAATGATGAGGCTCATCAATCGCATGCCATAGAATATGTTTTAGAATCCTTGTGCAGTGTCGGCCACCACAACCCAGTTCGCAAAATCTTCTTCGTTGTTTCTTTCCATACATAATGTCCTCCTGTAGCTCCTCCATGAGCTTCGACAAGGATACTATTTCTTTCAAAATTGGGCACATAGTGTCGAAGTATTTCATCCGACCCCATCTTATCTAAATGGTGTAGAATAACTAAAAAGTTTTCCGCGTACCACCAATTCTTTCTTTTGTTGACTGATGTATCCCTCTAGAGCCGTCCCTGTGGTTAGAAAGTGGATAATGTTTGTAAAGTGATTATCCACTATGCGCACCATGAAGAGCTATGGGTCAGGCAAACCTTCATCCAAATTGGTAGGCTCCTCTTCTGTTTCAATGTGCGACAAATGGTTTGGCCTCGCATTCAACCTTCCTAGCTTCACAATTACTTTGAAATCATACTCCTAAAACAACAACAACCATATGCATATTCCCCCCGCCCCAACATAGGCTTATTGACTAAATATCTCAATGCAAAATGGTCTGTGTACATATTAAAATGTTTGCCTAACAGGTAATGTCTAAAATTCTAGAGCGCATACACCATAGCCAAGACTTCGCACTCTATCATTGCATAATTATTTTTGTCCTTAGACAAATTCCTGCTCACAAATTCTATAGGGTCATCCAATTCTCCTTCACCGGGTTGTGTCAGCACTGCTCCTAGTGTAATACATGAGGCATCTACATGCACATGGAACTCCTTTCAATCCAGTAAAGCTAGGATTAACGCAGTGACCATTTTCTCCTTCAGTACATCCAGGCTTCACTGATATTCTTTGTCCCAACAAAATGTAGCATCCTTCTTCAGTAAATTTTCCATAGGCGCAGTAATCTAAGCATAACTTTTGATGAAATTCTGATAATATCCAGTGTGGCCCAGTGTTGCACGTAGTTGTTTAACACTTCTTGGTGCTTCCAGATTGATTATCACCATAATCTTAGCAGGGTCCACCATAAGTCCTTGCTTGCATACCACACGACCCAGCGAGATCTCGAAAGGGACATAAAACAAGTATTTCTTTAGGTTGAGTGCAATTTGATACCTTCGACATGTATCCAACATTAAGCACAAACTATCTACATGATGCTTAACTATCCCAAACATTGTCCAGTCATCAAAATAGACTTCCAAGAACTTGTGAATGAACTCTTTGAACACTGCAATGACCACATGAAAAAATATTGCTGGTGCATTCTTAAGTTTGAAAGGCATCACTGTATACTGGAAACACCTCCATTCTATTGCAAAGGTGGTCTTGCTCCTGTCTTCTGGTGCGATATTTATCTGATGGTATCCAGAGAACCCATCAGTGAATGAATAAGCCTCCTACCCACCAACATTATCCAATACTTCATCTGTGAATGGAGTTGGAAAAGGATCATGAACGCAAGCATTTTTCAGCTTCCTAAGATCTACGCAAATCCTTATTTCATCCTTCTTCTTCTTTTCTTGAACGACCATTGGAATCACCCAATAAGATTCCTCCATTGGTTCAATAATACCCACTACAAGCATCTTATCCAACTCTAAACATACCTTTTCCTTGTATTTGGGATTAAGGCGATATGGCCTCTGCTTAATAGGCTTTGTGTCTAGTTTCAAAGTTATTTTCATCACTCCAAAATCGTCTATGGTGCCTTTCAAGTATGAAAATTTTGTAGCGAATAAATCTTGATATTCGTAAAGCAACTCAACAACTTTGTCGATGGTAGCATCATCCAATTAATCCCCTATATTCGCAAACTTCGGTTCCGCTTCTATACCGATGTTTACCTACTTAGTTTTTAGTGGTGCAGTGATGTTGGGGTTCTCTATTTGTGGTCCCTCTACTTTGTGGTGGCCTTTTGCTTCAGAGATGTTAATATTCCTTGGATCCTCATCCTCTCCTTCAGCAGTAATATTATAATATTCCAACACATGGTGTAGCTGGGTGCTCCAATCTAGTTGAATCAACTCCAAAGGATCCTGCGGAATTTTGAATATTGTTGCCTTAACCTCCTACAACGCTTCATTAATACTCTCGAATCCATCTTCAAAGCTAAACATCCTCACGAATCACTATCTTAAGATATCCCATTTTGCGGTGCTATGGTTGAGCTCTACTTCCAAATACCAGTTCATAAGGATGATGTCCAGTGTGTACTAACTAAATATATGCACCCACTCTCGTTGTGGCTCTATTCCATAAACCTTGTCCCACTTTGCCAAATGATCGTGCGGATCATTTCTCCCATAATACTTCTCAGTTAGTCATACCTTGGGGAGACCAAATCGCATCCACATCATCCTCATATAGTCACGCCATTCTTCAAAATTGTCTTTATGTGTACCCCACCACCATACAAGCATAGTGCGTAGTGCCAAATCCAACGCTTGGAAGTGATTCTTCTCAGGCACTTCTCTTTCAATTGCATCCAGAGATTTATCCACATCAGTTAGGCCATCATAATAAGGAAAATTTCTTACCTCGGATGATACACAACACAACGATTTAGTCATCATATTACATTGCAACGTAGATACTTCGTGTAACCTATTCTGCCAGTGCTCCAATTCTTTGTCCAAATATGATGTACAGGAACTTTCGTGGTCCCATGCAATTCATCCATCGGCGGTTGGATTAACTTGATCTTGGTCTCACACTATTATCTTGTAGATCTGGTCCAAATCATCGTCGCTTTCCTCATAGTTGCAGATTGGTTCAGTATAGCGTGGTCCTTCTATAGGGTCCAATGGTACCACCACACAGAGCGTTTTCCTTTCAAACGACATTTTTCGCTTCAAATTGATGACCCCATTCATGTTGATAGCCCAATCAATTCCTAGGAATGTGGGATATGGATTGTTGTCATCAACAATCTCTATCAGTTCAAAGTCAGCCAACATGATCAAACCTTCTATATATATAGTTACTCCATGTAATCTCCCCCATAGGGATAATATTCTGATGATTTTCCATTCTTAATTGAATCGGAGACCACTGCAGCGCAAGCCTCCCCATATTTTTCCAAGTCTTTTAGGGAAAACATTTGCATCCAACCCTAGATCCAAAATAACTTGATCCATCTTGCATTATCCTATTTGCACGGTGAGCCTCATCTCACGTCTTGTTCTTGTCTTACGTCTGCCGATATTTCTGACCACACAGTGCCCATTAGAAGCATTAACCCTACTAGCACATTTGTTTATCAACTCCTATAATCCTTTCACAGACCTGCTATCATGCAGCAGTTTCATGCAATTCTCCAAGAAAGTAGTAAGCATGGAGGGGTCAACTTCTTTGGATAGCCTATCCTAACTTCCTGAGGTAGAGGCTTCAACGAAGCTTTTCTTTGCTTCCAAGAATGTCTCCTTTGTGCACTCCAGATCAAACCCAACTTCTTTTTTTGGAGCCTTACAGACCCATCCACCTTCTTAACGTTGTTTTCCCTTATCATCACTAGTTGTCACACCACTCCGCAACATGATATTGACATTTGGATCCTTTTCATGACGCTCTGCCCTCATCATCTACAGGTTTTGGGTAGGCTACTGAGGTTGCGCCTTCTTCTCCTGCATTTTAGCTATCAATATAGGGCATTCCTCTATCACGTGGTCAAACTAAGTACAATACCGATATGAAGGGTGTGTCTGCTTGTACACTCCCACGTGTAGTGTCTCGGAACTCCATAATTATAGCAAATAACTTGCCCTCAACCTCTACCAGGTCCTCCTCCTCCTTGACCTCGTCCACGACCCTAATATCCTTTGTGCGCTCCCCAATGCCTTGATCCAAAGGTTGAGTTTCCGTTTGCATTTGATACGCAGGATTTATTTCCATCATTAATTCATAGCTATGACAATTATGCTCATCATGGCCTACCAAATTATGGAATTTGTAGAATAATTGTTGCGGCGTCTGTACAAATTTTTGCAGTAAGTGGCAATTGTCTATTACATGTTTTCCTGCTACTTGACAGATAGCACACCACAACATGGGCCCTGTACTTGGTTCTGTTGGGGCTTCTGGCCTCAGAGGCATGGGCCCTCCTCCTACCACATAATTCACGAAAACAGGGTAATGATTCTTATCATGCCCCTAGTTCTTACTCTTGAGGCACCAAACTTCTTTGCCACTTTCGACAAAGCCGCTTTTTCCATCTTCAAGCTTTGAAACTCCAAGCAGAGGTTCTACAACTCCGCACGAATATGTTGAAATCCCAACATCACATCTTGGATAGGCATCTCATGTAATCTCATTGCGATATCTAGTGCTTCCGCATGCGTTCCTATCTTTTGCTGTGATAGAGCAATCCTTAAGTGAGGAAGGAGTGCGATTATAAACCAGTCACGGTGCTGACTGTTCGTGAGATTCATATTAGCTTCATGAATTCCACACTTCAATCTTTGATCCATCTCCTAGGGTGTTTCACAGATCCTCATCGCAATTTCCTTGAACCCCTCTACCGACTGTGTTTCAAACTTAGGCCTACCGAATTCCTTGTTCAGAGAAATTTGAGTGTCGCTAATGACACCACTGGGTTATCAATGTAGTACTTAATGTATCACGTCAACACAAGATCTTGTAGAGTAGGAACCAATTGCACTTTCTTCATATGATCATCTGTAATATTCTGTGCTATCCACACAGCCTTCACAACAAACTAAAACTAGTCTGGGTCCTTATTTCCCAAGCCCTTGAAAATGGGAAATTTCATCGTATACGACATATTTAATGGTGGCGGAGGTGGTGGTGGTGTGGGCAAAGGTGTATGCTATGGAGGTGAAGGAGGAGGTGGTGTGGATGAATTAGGTATTCGTGGAAACCCTTGCCTTATTAACTAGACAATGCTCTGTGGTGAAGCCTGTGCTTCTCCCTCATCATCACTCAGAGGAGGCTCAATCAGCGGGCTATATTTAGGGCCTATTTTTCCCTTATCCCTGAAGAAATTTCAACTTCATGTAGCTCCAAACATCAAGGCAATGGAATAACCCACTTTTCATACAAGAGAATCTTAATCCAAGTATTCAAAGATCTCAAATACTTACCTTGTGGTCCCTTGAAAAAGCATCGCTCTGCTTCACTATAGCTAACTGTGGTATCGACCGCAAATCCTGTCAAGAATCCTCCTACGACTTGATCAAGCCAGTGATCGACAGTGCGCATGAGGTTATCTTCAGAGGCTTCCAACCTCCATACTAGCTCCGAGGTCCACACTATTGGATCGTCAAGCCTCCACCTTCCTTGGCCATCTGCCAATTTATTGATCCACTCATATAGTTTGATCGGGAAGGTGCAAAGAATATCTCATGTATCTCTGTGTATAGGTATCTATCCAACCACTGTTCTTTCATTAGGCACGGGTTTCTATTTTCTTGCGCCACAAATTCGTGGATCTTTCTATCCAACCACTCCTCAATTTCTTTCTTGGTTGGATTCCAGTGATGCGACATCACACATATATTTATGCAGATCTTGGTCCTAGCAACAGAACCATTTGTTGGCTTAGTAGGTCTTGACCCAGATTCAGAGTTAGTTTTTTCAAACAAATCCCTACACTACTGTCCCTTTTGGCATCAATCTGTGGAGTGCGAACTAAAGTCTCACTCAAAGCAGTATGGGGGGATGCTAGAACCAGGTTTCCACACTCAGAGATGAGTGTGATGTTGTTTGTGCCCTAAATATGCCTTCACACCAATCGATAAGACTTTAGGGCTTATTGATATAACTACCCTTAATCAGCTTCTATACCTCTGTGAACGCTTATGACTGTCTTTCATGGACCTGAATAGGTGAATCCACTATTTACTCACATCAAAGATTACATATAACCTAGTAATTACTCAGGTTAGCTTAAGTGTATGATAACTTCAACATATATCAAGATAATCTTTGTGTAAACAATTAACTGTAATTGTGTTCATATAATAGTATAAGTCATGTAAAGTTGCATATCAATACATCATTATATCATAAATCCATCATAACATAAGGCATATTCATATAAACATAAGAAAAGAGATAAACACGAGTAGTTCTGCAATAATCTTCTTTATTAATACTCAGTTCTTCTTACAAACTCAATACTTCCTTGTGTACTAAGCTACAGGGGTCCACGCACTTAGTTACAGACTCTTCTCTAGGTCTCTATGCACACAGCTACAAAGCCTCTCTTCCTACTCTTCTTCGCTAACTCCTTAAACTTCTCCTATAGACAAAAACATTACTCCATGACCATGATGCCTTAGAATCTCTAAGACACACTTATTTATGCAATCCCATGGTCCACAGACCATGGGTAGGTCTTCAAAAGCTAACCCAACTTACATAAAAGAAGGGTAAAACCCTTTATGACACTTTAACTATCTATGCACTCTGGGAGCACAACTTGCGAAGACTTTACATCTTTATACAACAAAAATTGGGCTTTTGCCCCAAAATTGACCCTAGGGGACCCCATCCCAACATGTTTGTTATGTTGTTATAGTCTCTTGTAGCTATCATGTTTTATATTTTTAATGCTGGTAATGATATAGTAAGAATTTAAGAGAATTCCTAAGAGTAGAATTTGAAATTAATTATCTTGTTGGAAATTTTATTCTTTTATTTTATGGGTCAAGAAAAATTTACAAGGTCGAAAACTAATTATACACAGGAAATTAATATAATATAGAGAATTTGGATTGAGATATGTAACTATTAGGTAGTACTTAATTGCAAATATAAAATGTATACAAGAATTATTTATATGTATGATGATCATTTAAATTATGTGTACAGGCATAAGTTATATAAAGGTTAACTAGTGCGAAGGAGACAAGAAACACAACCACAACACAACGAAGTCATGATGATATTGCAAAAAGGATTATGGTGCAATAGAAATTAATTCAGATGGGTTCTCAATTTTTAATGTTTAAATCAAGTATTCAACATTAACATGCACATAGAGGCTTCATCCAATGGATAAGAGTTTCAAGCACATTAATATTTTGTTGTCCATTAATCATAGGTCTTCATGAATAAGAATTCTATGAAGTTGAACATAGATGACTATTTATGAACAACATAACTCCTTAGGCCCAAAAATCCATTAAATTTGTTTAATTTGTAGGTGTTTAACTCCTCAAATCATGTTTTCTAAAGCCTAAATTCTCCCTTTAATCTATAGCCCAGTACATGTATTGAATTAAATGCATAGTTTGTACATTTACCATAAGCCACATTTAACTCTATTGTAATGATTTATTCATAAACATGGGTGCCATCCAAGAAGGTTATTGATCGTACCCACGAGTCTTATGTACTTAGACATTGTTCTTTCTGTGGACCAAGGATCTAGTCCAAAAGTATCTGTGATCTATGATACCTTGACAAATGCTTTAATTTAGCATTAAATGCAGGTTAGAATGCAATCTTAAATTAGAAGTGCATCTAATGGTCTGCAATTGTTCCAACTTACCAAAATAAAAAAAGTAAATTACAAATGCTTTCTACAACATATCCCTCTCTCAATGATGTCAACTAGCTCTGAATTGGTCCCTGCCTCATTTTTCTCACTTTGTATGGGCAACTATTAAGGAAATAGTGGTAATGATTAAGAGGGAACATTATTTTATAGTTAGTGGGTAGAAGGGAAATTATGGAATCTGATTCATCCTTTGTGCTTGAATTCTGATTCCATGGTTCAAGTTTTACGATTTTGAGTCTTGACATATTTGTTTTTGACAACCTCTTTGAAATTGATATTCTGGCTCTCACACATTTCTATCAATATGTTCTTTTTTATATGAATTATTTTGATCAATTCTTGTAAATGGTATCGTCTAACCTCGTAAATCAATAAAGAAAATACGTCTCACATGTTATGAGGGTAATTGTCGTCCAAGCAACCTTGAATTAGGGGGTATCTAATCTTCCAGAGTCACTCAGGACTTACACAAGGTTGTATCTGCATTAAATGGTATGCTTGCACATGCATGCCGTTCCACAAGAGGTGAATGGTGAACATGTACTAGATATATTCCTCATGTCTTCTCAAGGCTCTTTTAAATTCCAATATGTTTGTCTCTATATTCCATATTTGTTTGACCCTAGGAAGATAGAGATAACAGGAAGAAGTTCTCCATCCTACATGATTAACAAAGAAGTTACATGCACCTTGCACTTCCACGAGAAACTGAAGCTTGTGTTAAAATATTTTGCCTGAGTATCTCCAGAAGAAACTAAACGTATTAATTTCCAAAAAATATACGTACATAGAAAATAGCTAACCTTGGTTCAAATATGTGTTGGATACAAGGAAACCAAATACCATAGTACAAATACTACATGTGTCAACCATAACCATTGAAAGATTCTCTTTGACTCTGATATAACCAAATATGATACAACTAGATGCTAGTTGAATATGATATAACCAAATCATAAATCCATACAAGCAACTCAAAATTCGTCCTATTACCATATATGTAGAAGTTGCAAACTCAAAACTACCACTAATTCATTATCCCACAATGCCAATAGATAAAAATGAAGCCATTGTCAAGAGGACAAGACTGAGGTAAGAGAATGCATGCTTAAATAATGGAAGAATGTTCTTGCTAGTCGCAACCACATGTGAGATGATCAATTTGTTAGATAGATATTCATGTGAGAATTAATGGGGGTTCTATGTGTCGTTACCAAAACATTAAAGACTTTGGAAATGTAATAAAAATATCTCTCCCATATTTATTCAATTCAACTATACTTAATGAAGTGGCTTTCTTTGCCCTTGGATCAACTTCCAAGTTGAGGGCACACACCACCTGATATGCTCAAATTTTGAGGTGGTTGCTAGCCTCCTTTTTAACAAGAAATAGTGTTGCAAGCCTTATATTCAAGGGAGATGGTTTCCCTAACATTTCTTTAATTACCACAATGGAATCTTGAATAAATATCAAGGATCTAACATTGGCTTCCTTGTAAGGAGAAGACCTAGTAGGAGTGTATAAGCTTCTAGTTGTTTGTTTGGCAAAAGTTGTTTGTTTGCACGTTAAGGGAAAGATCTAGTTTTTCTTGTCATCAATGTTTGACTCATAGTACTTTTGAAATTATTTTGATTGATGTATAGTGGAACATTATGTTTTTCATCGGTTGAGAAATATGTGCTCATTATGACTTAGTTTGCTCTTTGTTTTTCAATTCATTTTTAGATATGTCAATTTTTCTTTGTTTTGATCATTTTGGCCTAGTAGATAGAGTCCTTATCAGTTACATATTAGAAAACTTTACACAATATTGATTGAAATCCTTTTAGTTTTTTTGAGTTAAAATATTTTCATGATTATTAAAAAGTTGACTCTCATGTTGTTATTTGAGCACATGTTGTCTATATACTTGACCAAGTTCATGCATTAGAGAATGAAATGCTATTGAGTATAAAATGACAAGGATTAGGCATCACACCTCATATTATTTGTTTTCATGAATTATCTACAGCCTAAGTTTTTTAACATGTAACTTAGTTAGCATGATTATGCCTAAATGTTTCTTGAAGTTTGAATACTAAGTTACTAAGGTGTTGTCTTCTACGGTGATGTTTTATTTTCTTTGTTTATATAGGTCATCTGGCCACATAGTGACCACTATCGCCCAACTGAAGAGAACTTGTTCAAGTTTCTTGTTTTTTTGGGAAATATGACATTGACATTGCCGATGTTGATGTATATCTCATATAAATCCCTTATAGTCTATTTTAGTTTATATTACATTGTTCATTGTCTTTTATGTCTTATACTTTGCATTGCATATTCTTTTGTTTTCAAAAGAGGGACTCAATATTGATGGTAGGAAGCAAGAGTTGAATAAAGAGAAGAATAATAACATTGGAGTGACAAATGAAAAAATAAAGAGAGAAGAGAATCAGTCTAGTCATACCCTTAAAGCTAATATCCCATAGGAGACACACACATAAAGACTGATAGTCAAGTCTTTAGAGTTGGTGAATTCACCTACCATATCCTGGAAACACAATGATAATGTTTTGAAGTGATGAAAAAATATTTTATGTATAATCCAACCAATATTAAGTTGGAAATTCATGTTATAATATTTGACATTTCATATAATATAATTTATGTAATTTAAATTATTTATAGTTGTACTTGATATTATTTATTATTGTAATTATCACGTTTAACTTTGCGTTTTTGTATTAGATGAACATGCACATTGCATGACATTTTTTTAATTTAGTCGCAAAATAATACTAATTGATTTATGTTGATTAATAATGGACACATAAAATCAATCTAAAACTAATAAATGAGTAGTTTATGTTGATTAACAATGAACACAGATAAAATGACTACACGACTAGCTTAGTCGTTTATAATTATTATTAATGAAAGCAAATGAAATGAATATAAACTATTAAATTAGTCATTTATATAATGAATATGAAACTACAAAAAAATGATAAATGACTACTGTAAATGATAAATTTGTGATTAAAAATGATGGCTGAATTTTGCATATATACGACTATTAGTAGCTAAGTTACAGTATCTTATAACACGACCACAATTTAGTGATATTTCTTTGGTCATTAGTTGGTTTCAAACGATGACTAAAATTTGCATATATATGACTATTAATAGCTAATTTACAGTATCTTATAACGCGACGAACATTTTGGTCATATTTCTTTGGTCATTAATTGGTTTTATCGGGTGATCATATAGTAGTATATTTTGTTGTGTATTTGGTCATTAATTGTGGCAACTGATGACTAAATCAATGACTACATTAATGACCAAATTAATGACTAAATATACTACTAGACGATAAAATTGGGACAACCAATTAATGACTAAGCTAAAAATGACTAAAAGTTGGTCGCGTTATAAGATACTGTAAATTAGCCACTATTGGTCATTAACTGAAAAATGGTCATTTATATGCAAAATTTAGTCATTTTTTTAGTAACTAATTAGCTATTTTGTACTAGTGCAACAATACATAGGAAATAGGAACATTTTATTACCAAATGAAAGCATTTTTAAAGAGAAAAATTAAAGAAATCTTCCACTCCTAATTCAACTCACAAAGAATGTAAGATCAACTCCATTTCTACTCAGAATATAGATTTTCACTAGAGAATTTACAAATATTCTGAATTCAAGTCTCCTCGACTCATGGCAAATCAATTAAAATTTGAAAAGACTATTTATAGGTGAATATGCAGTTTTTGTTTGTTTGTTTGCCAAGTTGTCTATGATCCTCTAGGATTGGCTTGTGGCTTGAGGACCTGCAACCCAAGGGAATCTAAGCTATGAAACACACTTGGAGATTATACTCGGCCTAGGCCACAACAGTCCTTAGTTGAATGATTTTTTTAGCATGCATCCTCCCCTAGCATAGGGCACAACCATTCCCTGTGCGGTTTGATCCTAGGTCACCTTGCTAACGAGGCCCATCCTCAATCAATTGTGCTAGTGGGACTTGACAGGGGAATGTGTAGTTAATATCCTTTCCATAATACTCTATATTAAAAGGATTTGCTACTGATATTCTACATTTCTTTTTGAGATCTCTTCATAATATTTACAACCAGGAAATATCTCAACGGAATAGTCATATGGGACACTTATCCCTCAAAACCTAAAACTAATTTACAACTTAGGTAAACACCTCTTTCCTGTAAACATGTCTGTTTGGAAATATTTCGAGTAAATCAAAACTACCTAACACCTATTAGTCATAGATTCATCTCGAATTAGAAAAACTATACAAACCTCAGATTCATAATTATGTTTTTTTACAAATTTAAAATCAAAGGAATTGTTTTTGCCTCTTCAGAAAATTTAGGACCCTTTAGTTTGGAACAAAATATGTTGTTTAGGGATGATGCTCCTACTTCAAGTTAATATGTCCAACACCCTCCCTTGATGATTACTTGTCTTGATATTTTGTTTGGTTGAGTCTTCATCAACATCTCTAACCATTTCAAAATCTTGTAAATTGAACTCCATTAAGTTGTCTCATAGCGCTTGTAAAGGTTCCCACATTGAATTTTTGTGTTCTCTTATTTCCACCTCCCTAAAATCATGAATGAAATTAATAAACAAAATTCCACAATTTGACGAATAACCTAACCAATAGTTTACAATCCATATGTAGGTCTCTACAACTAATGATGGATCCTTCCCTAGATCCACAACTTCAGAACTAACTAGATAACCATCCATATTGAGTTGTATTTCCACTTTATTCCTTGACGATAAAATTTCTTGAGACCATTAAATCAATTTCTTGTTTGTAATGATTGAACTACTACCCATTCAATTAATTTACTTCCATCTACTAAGATGCATGGGTGCCTTCAGATGTACTTGCCAATTATATAGGAAACCAATCTAGACACTGAAAGTACCCGAGTAACTATTGCATTGTGAATTATTTCATTTGATTTTAGAAATTCATCATCATTTATTTCACAAACGTATAAATCTAATACATTAACAAAATCTCTAAACACTAATTAGAAAAATTAGCTTCCTTTGAAACTAATATAACCAAACAACCACCAAAAGCTCCTAAATTGTCCTTAAAACTTAGAGTCTTGTCTCCCAATATGTAAACCATCTAACCATATATAAAGCTATTGATGAAATGATTTCATAATTCTATATAGTGACATAATTGTCCTTCATTATTGCAATACCCCACAACATCTACATGTAATTCCACACTTAATAGCTAAAGATTTTTTTGTTTTAATGGGTATCTTGTCTGTATTTTCTCTTGCAGATTTGTTGATTCCTACTTACAACATATCATAATAGGGTGAAATTCGAAGGTCATATGACCAACACTTGATAAATGATATGAAAATGGAAGAAATCTCCTCCTATCAAAAACTAATCATCCTCTAACACTTTGCAAGTTAGAAAAATGGGTCTTTAAAGGTAAGTAAGTTTCACAACCTATTCGAGATAGTGAGTCAAGTTTCCACACGAACTTAAAAGAGAAAAAAATTCACATGCATCTCAAAATGATAAACATGAAAAGAAGAAACGAACATTTGATAAAAGCGTTCACGACTCCTAGGCTACATCTTCGAGCCTCCTCCAAAAAATAGACCATATATTGGTTTCAGTAGAAAATGAGTACATACAACTTGTTGACAATGAAGTGGCTTATTTCTCCTAGAAAGAAACATTTTCCTAGAAAGAATTCTCACTCAGAAAGATGACTCCCTATAGAAATTCATACAAATTTAAACATAAAAAGGACTCCCACACAATAGGTCCTTTCACTCCACCTGAAATCAAAAGCATAAACATGAAACTCCTTCATAATGAAGAATTAAAAGGGCTTCTCCCCTTACCACATTGCGAAAAGACTAAACAAAGTTACTCTACTAAAGTAACACCTACCATAGATGAAACTGTAAGGCTGGAAAACCTGTAACTGATCTTTCTCCATGCTCAAATATGCCTCCAAACTGCTTCAAAATTGTGTCTAACTCTTGCACTAAAAGATTTGATTTTGGAAAAAGTCCATCATAAAGTGGTCAAATCAGATAAACGAGGCTTCCATTGAGTCAAGGACACTCAAACACCCACATCTAGAATTTTCTTGAGCTCAAAAAGGTTAAAAATTGAGCAATATATGCTTCTCTAAGCCAAGCTCTACCATGTGTCAAAAATTTCAAAAAACCCATTAAGTATGTGATGATTTCACCCTTTACATGGTCCATCGAGCGATAATTTCGCCTAGGACATGTGAGATTCTTGCCACAAAAAGTGTAATTTTTTTCCTCATTAAATTTTCCAATAACCCCTATGCACCAAATCAAGGTCATGTGGTGCCCATAGGGCCGAGGGCCGGGGAAAAATTCCTGCCCCCTCCAGATTTGGCCCCCAATCCATCAAGATAAGGTCGTATCGTGGCCATTTGGCCCTAATGAAAATAGGGGCTAGAGCTTATCCACCCGCATCCTCTAGCATAACTCCCACTCTAATCATATGTGTGCCAATGGGACCATGGGCCAGGGATTACAACCCCGCCCTCTCCATCAAGTGCTCTACTTGATCATATACCTGATTAAGGTGTTTCGAGTCCAGGGCCAAGTGCCCAGCCCCACTCCCTTTCGCCTTGCACTGTGGACACACAATTATAACATGACTAGGGTTCAGGGCTACTGCCTAAGCCCTCCTCGCAAATGCCGAAATAATAGGGTAATAAATATAACCCATGTCCTATATGGGTTAAGAACTTGTGCAATGCTGTGACGATTGGGAACGAAGTTCTTACACGACAAGTCAAGGGGTCGAGCCCCGTCGAGGCCTTTGGGCATATATAAAAATTTTGGCCAACCATGGGGCGCCACATGGCACCATCTCATTGGGCAACCTCAAAACTTCATGAACCAACCGAAACATGCCAAATGCACTGGTATGAAAATGCCACATTTCAAGACTTGATTGGTTCATCGCAAACCTACCCTGCATAGTTAGATGATGATGTCACTTGTATGGATTGTCTAGTGAACATCCCAATGAACCTTGTTGTTGACTTTTTAGCTGTTGTTGAAAAGCTTCAGAATGCCATAACGTATTCATACAATGTCTGATTAAGAGGATTCAAGCATTTTTGAAATCAAGATAATGAAGACTACGACTTGATGCCAGTTTTAGCATATTTTGAACACTTTCATTTTTGAGCCTAATTTTTTATCTCCATATCATACCTCCTCACTAGGAACTTTTCGACCTCCAAAAGTCTATCTTGAATCATTAAATAAGTGAGGAGAAAGCTCATTAACTTTCCCAATCCCAATCCTTCTTGTTCCATTTGAATTGGTTCTTTCAAGATCCAATCAAGGTACTCAACATTGCCTCTTCATGAAGTCCTTATCTTCCTATCAAGAATTGTGGCTTTTGGATTTAAGGCTTCTATGGTTAATATTCTCTAACCTTGTAACCGGAGAACCCACAGTAAAAACCATTTTTCTGTCAACTTTTCAAATCCCAATAGGGATCCATCATCAAGACTCTTACTGAATGTTGATAGAAGAAGAGCTCAATTACGGGATATAAATAGTTATGAGGTAAGCTATTTTGATTAAAGGAAAAAAGGAAAAAAGAAAAAAGAAGGTTGCCTACTTTGTTTAAAGGAAAAATGAAGGTCGGCTGCTTAATAAATAATATTATCCAAATATTCAATTTTCCAATTTTATTAAATTAGGTTTATTTTAATTCTAATTGTGGCTTTCTACAATTCTTCTAAACATACAGGAACAAAAACTTTGATGGATGAAATATGAACATTCTCTCCAAAACCATCTTTCTTTTTCTCAAACAAATTTCAGCTTGAAGTCTCTCTTTGCTGAAGATAAACTTGATTTTCCACCTAGAATTGAGAAGCAACTCAATTCTTCCCATGTACTCATTCATAATTTTATTTGTTGTCCTCAATATGCACTTGTACAATAACATACTTGGCATTTTACACATTAATATGCTCATCTTCTACACAATATTTATCAAAGATCAAATTCACAAACAAGCTTATCATTGAAACACTTGTATAAGTGAGTGCTTGACACAATTGTAGGCATACTGGATGAAATACAAATGCTCATCCCAAAAGTTCCATTCAAGTTGACTTATCATCAAGCTAAGATAACATAACATGCAAACAATAACACACTTGTTGCAAATAAGTGATTGTGCATGAATTCACTTTACATTGTACCCAAACGGGAATCTTAAAGTAAATTTTAGCCCAAAAGTGGCCTCAAAATAATAAAATAATAGTTGAAATAAAAAAATAAGAGATGCATTTTGGAGGGAAAAGAATAAAACTACTTTTTTTACTTTTATTTTTTACTTATCTCCTTATCGATTTACCCAAATTTCAAGTGTAAGCACTTGTTGGATGCGGAATTAAATTAAAATTCCAATGAGTACCCATTATGCATACTTTTGAGAGCGCCCACATTGAAAAAAATAAAGATACATTAAAAAAATGTGTTGAGCAAACATTTTTAATGTATCTTAAATTTTTATCAATGTGGATGCTCTACAAAATATGCCAAATGGATACTCGTTGGATGTCGAATTTAATTCTGCATCCAATGAGTGTTTGCACTTGAAATTTGGGTATGCCTATTAGTAGATAAGCTAAAAATACAAGTTAAAAAAATAGTTTTTCTTCTTTTCCCTCCAAAATATTTACATGTGCCTCTTTTAAATTTAAAATTTTTCGATTGGTTTACATACTATAACATGAAAATTACATCAAAATTTCATGGGCATCTTTAGGCTAAAATTTCCTCTAACATATACAACAAGTATTTACAATTTTACAAAGCAAGCTAATTGTACAAAATAGTCTACCCATTCTTTGAATATCCCAGGCTTATGGGTTCTCTCTTTGTACCCACGCTGCTTAAAAGGCTTCTTTAGGAGCTGCATTAGTTTCCATTTTTCCACCTGTTGATTTCTTTGGAAAGGATCACATGACCTCTTTTTCCTTCTTGGGACAAAGTTCTAGATCGAGTTTCCAACACTTTTCAATATGGTGCCCATTCATGCTACAATGGGTATAAAAATGCTTACGCTTGCCCATCGACAAGGAAGTCTTCATAACTGAAAGAGGTTCCTCATGCCTTTTCCCAAGGATTTGATCCATTTTCTTGACCATCACCTTACGTTGCTCACAATCAGCCACACCATGGTCAACTACATCACAAAATGTGCAAGGAAAAATGTCTCATAAATAGTCAAAATCACCAACATTTCTAAAATCCCATGACACTTATACTTGTCCTTTGGGCAGTGACTTTGATGAGAAGAAATGGATTTTGCATGTCCCTTGGAACATTCATCTCTCTTTGAAGATAATTTTCCACCATCACTATCATCATGGTGTGACATATCATCACTTGATGATTTCTTTGCCTCAACAATTTTAGAGCACTCTCCAATTTCTCCATGACCATAACCAAATCGTTCATATCGTGGTCATTCTTTCACCTCGATAGGATTAGTGATACCTTGGAAATTGACTTCAAGGCCTCTTCCTTCATAACCCATCTGATTTAAATGCTTCATATCAATACCTTTGGTATGATTTTCAAAGGCTACAAAATATGTGTTATCAACATTAGCTGAAGGGATAAAACTAGAAATGCTAATTACCTCCTTTGGCCTATCACCCATATTTTCTATTTCATATGTTGAAGAAGAAGTGGATGATGACTCAAGCCAACCACTTTTAACAACTGGCACATAAGGAGAATATTTTAGATGCTGATGAAACTCATAAGCATCATTCTCAAGATAAGGTCCATATCCTCTATATGGACCATGCCCACAAATTGGCTTCACCTTAGAGGGATTATTTGTTGCTTCCTTGATGAAACTCTCACCAATATGTTCCTTCAATACATGTTGTAATTGTAGGCACATTTTCCTTTTCTCGTCCTTTGCAATCTCAAGCAATCTCCTCAACTCAACATTTTCCATTTGAAGATACCTCTTGGAGTCTTTCACGCTTCAGTGTCTTGTCCATACTTGCAACTTGGTAAAAAATTGATCTAATACCACCTGATCTAAATATGGAGGAAACCTCCTCCTATAAAAACCGATCATCCTCTAGCACTTTGGAAGTTAACAAAATGGGTCTTTAAAGGTAAAAACATTTCACAACCTCTTCAATATAGTGAGTTAAATTTCCATATGAACTTAAAAGATAAACAAATTCATATGCATCTCAAATGATAAATATGAAGAGAAGAAACCAACATTTGATAACAGAGTTCACTCCTCTTGGGCTACATCTTCGGGCCTACTCCAACAAGTAGACCATATATTGATTTTAGCAACAAATGAGTACATACAACTTGTTGATAGTGGAGTGGCTTGTTTCTCCTACAAAGAAAAATTCTCCTACAAATAATTCTCACTCAGAAAGATGACTCCCTAAAACAAGTCATAAAAATTTCAACATAAAAAGGATTCCCACACAATGGGTCCTTGTACTCCACCTGAAATCAAAAGAATAAACATGCAACTTCTTCACAATGAAGAGTTAAAAGGGCTTCTCCTGTTAACACATTGAGAAAATATTGAAAAGAGCTACTCTACTGAAAAACAAATGTTGCAGATGAAACTGGAAGGCTAGAAAACCTCTAACTAGGATGCTCAAATATGCCTCCAAACTGCTTCAGTACTATCTCTACCACTAGCACTAAAAGACTTAATTATGCACAACAAGTCCATCATAACATGCCCAAATCATAAAACTGAGGCTACCATTGAGTCGAAGACACTAAATAACCCCCATCTTGGCTCTTCTTAAGCTCACAAAGGTTAAAAATTGAGCAAGATATGCTTCTTCAAGCCAAATTTTGCTATTTGTCCTATAATTTGGCAAAACTTGCTAACTGTGTGACGATTTCACACTTTTACACAATCCGGCAAGCAACCATTTCACAAGGGACCAGTGAGATTCCTGCCGCAAAAGTGCAATTTGTTGCCTCGTTAAATTTTCCAATAATCCCTATGCACTAGATTAGGGTCAAGTGGTGGCCATAGGGCTAGGGGTTGGGGCCAAAAGCCTACCCTCATTGGCTTTCACCTCTGCTTCGTTGGGATAAGGTCATATCATGGTCGTATGGCCTCGATGAAACTGATGGCCAAGGGTTATCTTCTCGTGCCCTCTGGCATAACTCTCGCTCCGACCATATGTGTTCTGATGGGACCTTTGGATAGGGATCCCACCCTCTCCATCAAGCACTCCGTTCATTCGTATGGGTGATTAACGTGGCTACGGTCTAGGGCCAAGTGCCCAGCCTCACTCGCGTTCGCCCTACATTGTGGACATACGATGATAACATGACCAGGGGATGGAGCTACCGCTTGACTCATCCTCCCAAACACCGAAATAATATGAAAATACATATAACTCGTGCCCTATATGGGTTAAGAACTTGTGCGATGGTGTGACAATTGGGAGTGGAGTTGTTACATGGCAGGTCAGGGAGTCGAACCCTGCTTAGCCCTTCAGGCCTATATAATATTTTTTTCCAACCACTGGGTGACACGTGGCGCCCTCTCATTGGGCCACATGGCAACCTCTGATTGGGCCACCTCAAAATCGCACGAACCAACCAAAATGCGCTAAATGTGCAATGCACTTGTACGAAAATGCCACGTGTTAAGACCTGTTTGGTCCACCACCAACCATATCCTACATAGTCAACTAATGACATCAACTATACAGACCTCCCAGCTAGCATCCCAGTCAACCCTTCTGTTGACTTTTTAATTGTTGGTCAAAACCTTCAGAATGCCATAACTTCTTCCTATGACATCAAATTGAGGTCATTCAAGCATCGTTGGAATAATGAAAATGAACACTACGACTTGACACTAATTTTGGGAGATTTTGAGCACTTTCATTTTTTATCTCTAGATCAATAAAGAAGATGGGTTCATCATAACACAAAGAAAAATTGAAATCTGCCAATCGCTTTGCAGCCCATAGGCTGATCAAGTGAATTTCAAATCGTGATTATGCATTCAAGAAAAGTTGATACAAGGCTAATATCTACATGCTTTGTTTTATCCCTAAGTACATGAACCAATGTTTCTCCAAATGCATCGCTAGAAATCACATTCTCATGCTTACACTTTTTTTTTTGTGAACTTACAATTTAGTATTACACATACAAAATGTGATCCAAGTTTATACAATCTAGAAACAAATTTAGCCAATTCTCATCTATAGTCAACACTCAAATGATAAACAAATAAACACTGCTATGGACAATGGCCACATCTTTAAAAATGAAAAATTCAAACCAAAAAACACTCACAAAATAAATCACTCATACACACCTAAGCTAATTTACTCTACACTTACAATAAATTAATCTCATATTTTCCTCATATTCCTGGGCCCTCCATGAGGCAGTTACATCTAGATTAACTCTAATACCAAGATATATTTATGACACACAAAATATATTAACATCAATAATTGTACACATATAAATACATCAAGCAATGGTGTAAGATAGACACACTATCTTAACCATACAATCAACTTATTGGGAGAATTTCTCAACCACACACTAAATTATAAGATATCTTAGTTGTACTAAGTCTCTCAAATCCAACTAATTGACAAAGTTATTTGACCATAATAAAAATCACACAATAACCATAAGACAAACATGAAATAACATCTCCAACAAACTCTTCTTTAAATCATTCTTAATTCTTTAATTTATTTGTCAAAGATACCTCTTGAAATTGGAATAGATAATCAAAAAATTTAAAATTAATTCTGAAAAACTTATACATGAATTATCATAAAAATAATAATTATTATTTTTCAAAATTTATAAATTAACTTAAAATTATTAAAAAGTGATATATTAAATGAGTTGTTTAAATTAGAGTAATACACATCCTTTATGAAATTGAAATTTATCTCATAACCTAATATTTCAGATTTCAAATATCATTTGTATGGTTAATAAATATGTTTGTACAATAAATAAATAAATAAATAAATAAATAATTAATATTATATATATATATATATATATATATATATAATATATATATATATATATATTATTTTCCACATTTTAAATTTTAATAATATGTATATAATTTAGTATAGTGTATATAAGTATATATTATTATTTTTTCAGTTCTAAATTTAATATAAATACATGTTTATAAATAAAAATAAATATTATAATTAAATATAATGTTTAGAGATTTATAAAAAATTAAATGAAAAAAATACAAAAGTTTATAATATTTCTAATTCTCATATTATTTTTTCTTCACTATTTACCATATAATATATGGCATTCTAATCTAAATTAAATTCCTTAACTAAAATTATATTATAATAATTATAAAAAATCATTGGTTAAAAAATTAGCAGAATAGAGCCCTTAACTTCATTCGTCACATGAACTAATCATGCAAAAAAATGTAACATAACAAACAACCAACGCACTATCCATATTCACAAACAACCAACGCACTATCCATATTCACAAACAACCAACACACTATCCATATTCAAATATTCATAAATATTTTTAAATATCAAGTCAATACTTAAAAAAAAAAATATTATATAAAAAAAATTATTGTTAAAAATCCGTTAATAATAAAGAAAAGAAAATTTTAACTTAGGTTTTTCTTAATTTTTTATCTATAATTTCACCAATTCCAAATTCACATATTCATAAAGATTTTTATAATATTAAGTCGATAACATTTTTTATTAAAAAATAAATTATATAAAAATAATGATTAAAAATTCTTAATAATAAGAAAGAAAATGTTTAACTTAGATTATTCTTAATGTTTATATATATTTTCAACAATTCATCTTGGAAGGAAGAAGTATTGAAAAGGAACCTAATATGTTAATATGTTTGAATCAGATGCAATGCTATTGATCTTTCTTATTATCTATATCAAACCCTTTTATGCAAAATCCTTGTCACTAGTTTCGAGATTGTCACTTTGACTTTTAGAATTTCTTCAAATAAACTATTGACACGATTTGGGTATTTGTAAACCACCTTGTTTACACAGTTAACGGAGCTCGGGATCTTCCCGATTCAAAGAAGTATGCTCAATTATATTTAGGGATCTTTTTATCAGAATGATTATGATCTCATTGTAAGAAATCAAAATATATCTGGAACTGGTTGTCATCACCTATCAACAACAATTGAACTTTTATTTATCAGACCATCAAATCTATTGAGAGTTGATACATTATCGACATCGCTGTTCATAGCGTTGTATAATGGGTTTCGGTTTGATTTTATTAGAATTCTGCTAGAATATAAGGTTTGGAGGGCTTTACCTGGAGAGAGCCGGAGCGCACTGCGAAGGGGCCGCCATTGTAGCCAACCAGGTGAGTTTACTGTCCTAAGCCACCAATCACAGACAGCTATGGGGTTTTCTAGCTGGCCCCGCAGTTTTTGGATTAGCTTTCCTTATCATCCTTTGTCATTTTTTGGGGTATCATGACGTGTTTTTTCGCCAGCCTTCATGCACTGCATGTTCTTGTCTTGTCGCCACGTCTAGCTCTATAGCCTCAAGAACATCCTCTTTATAATCTGGCCTTCCCAACAGTTTACAGTTTTCTTTAGCTACGCCACCCGTGACAGGGCGCAGGGCTCCTCCTTGCGCCTCATGTGCTTTCTCCCTGTGTCTTCTCTGGGCCAAGCTCTTTTCTCTGATGGTGGTTGGCTTTCCTTCGGCGTTGCTGGCTTTCTCTCCAGCTCAGGTGAGATCTTGTTTTCTCTTCATGTTTAACAGTTTTTAAGGTTCTGTTTTCAGTGTCTTGCAATTCTGGGATGTTTTGAACTGTCATAAGATATATAATATCGGCTACTTTTTTCTGTTTAGCATCATTATCATTTTGTGAAAAGTTTTTAGTTTTTTTCGAACAATGGTCTTCCATGACCACTCTGATTCGTTTTCAAGGGGCAGTCACATTTCTGATTGGTTTTTCTTTATCATTAAGATCTTTAGAATTCTGAACTTTTTGTTCAATATCTTTATGGTTCTCCTCCTTGCCTATGTGGTCGGGAGATTCTGAAAGGGATAATTGTTGTTCTTTGTTGGGACTATGCTTCTGAGAACCGTTTTTGGTCTCCGCATCTCAGTATCTACACCTTTGGAATCATGTGTACCTCTCTCCTAAGGATTTTTAAGTCTCGTTTTTTATCTACAGCCCTTGCTCGGATATCCGACTCAAAATTGGTCAATGGTGGTGTATATTCCGAATATATTGTCGCTGTTTTGATTGCCACCCCCAGCCCTCGGCATAGTCTGTGTTTTTGGGTGTGGCATACATTTGTCTATCCTCTGGTTTTCCCGACTGTATCTATAGCTTTTTCCGGTATCTCTCCCGGATTCTTAGGTTTGAATTTCCCCGGTGATACCGATCATTAATTCTTCTGGGAATCCCTCAGGCTTGACAGTGTCATCCTTTGATCCTAAGTCAATTTGCCGGCAGCTCACATTATGTGATAGGCTTATTTGGGCCATTCTATCAGTACCCGAGTGTCCTTTTTTATCCTTTTGTCCTCGTAAATAATAGTATTTTTTTCTGAACCTTCTCTGATCGTATCTATGTCTCTGGTGACATATCTTTTTTAAGCATCCTTTTCTGTACCAGCCCTCTCTCTTCTGTCAGGGGCGACCTTCCATCCAAGTATTTTGTGACTGTCTCTTTCTTCTTCGGGATTTGTTCTCGCTCGTTCATCGTTTTTTTGGCCTTCTGGGGCCTCCGGTTGTCATCTTCCTCCATCATGTCGGATGGAGATGACTCTACCTCCACTAAGGCCCTCATAAATGCCACCATTGAAGCAGAACGGGCCCATGGCGCACCCTACAGCTGGCATGCTACCGTGGAGGACATGTTATTTTCCGGTAATGCCACTCAGTCTCCCCTAGTGGAAGGGGTCCGCTCCCACCTGTTGCTTGGGGAGCCACGTAGCAGCAAAGGAGACCGTCCTGCTCTTGATAAGCCTTATAACACTCACTGCCATCCCATTAAAACGGGCGCTCCTTCGAAGGCGGTCTCTGTTAATAGTGTCTTCCTTGCGGAAAGAATTGACAGCTTACAAAAGTTAGCTCTAGTCGGGAAATGGCGTTTCCCGCACATGAAGGAGTCGGATATGAGGAATTGGTTGACGGAAAAGTGGTCCCCTATAATAAGCTACACACCTATTATTTCGCGTCTTATGAAGGACTGGTTCTCTTTTCACTTCCTCAAAGTGACGGACCTGGAGATTATTCTCAGCAAACCATGGGTAGCTGGCAGAAGCTTCCTATCATTGTCTAAGTGGTATATGGGTTTCGATCCTTTAAAGAACACGCCTACAAATTGTATGATCTGGGTCAAGCTGCCGAACCTGCCCTTGGAATTATGGTTTTCTGAGACCCTCTCAGAAATAGGGAACTCGATCGGGAAGTTCATTTATGTTGATCCATGGTGCAGGGGTGAACGGGACAAGAGGGTTGCGTGGATTCTCATAGAAAAATCATTCAAAGGTGCATACCTAGAATACATCGATATCATTTGGGACGGTATGCATATTAGGCAGAGATTAGACTTTTGGGGCATCCCTTTTCAATGCTCACGATGCCACAGAACAGGACATCTCATCAAGGACTCTAAGTTTCGCATTAGCAGAAGGCATAAGAAGTCTCCCTTCTTAAAGGGTTGGACTCGGGGATCTGACTCTCTCTCTGCGGATCTTGGTATCCAGGACTGCCTCCCCAACTATCAAGCCGAGGATCCCTCCAAAGCAAATACTTCTCCCTTTCTTCCATCTGAGGTGGCTCTCGTCTCTCCCATTCCTAAACCCTTCGTGGAGAATTCTGTTCCCTACCCTCTTGCCATGAATCAAAGGGACTTCATGGTTGGCTCTCACACTATACAGATTTCTTCCTCTCCTTCTTCCCCTGCTCGCTCCCCGCAACATCTCTTGAATAGGTCCTCAAAAGGTAAAGAACTGGCTGATGCGCCTACCCCTTTTAACTCTCCATCTGACTCGCCTATCAATAACCTCGAGAGTGACATCGACCTTTTCATCCAAAGGAACCCTTTAGAGTTTGAACCACTCACCATCCACAAACCATCCCGGCCCCTCCACCTCTCCATCAGTCCTAATTCTGCCAAGAAAATCACAGTAGGGAAGAAAAAAAAGGGTGACAACAGACACTTCAGAGGCAGATCGATTTCCACTGATTTTGGTATTACTAATCTATCCTTAGTCGAAATGCCTATTCTGGACTTTGAAGCCCCACAACCTCTTAGAGCAAGCATGGCTGGCGAGTCTTCTAGATGACCTTTCTTATCTCAATGAATATCAGGGGTCTGGGCGCCCCCCCAAAAATTCCTGGCGCTTAAAAAATACTTCTTTCAGGCCCGTCCAAAAATTGTTTTCATTCAAGAAACCATGCATTCCAGCAGGGTGTCAATAGCTTTCTTAAGGAAAATGTTTCCGTCTTGGTTCATGGTTGCTACTGGGGCGAATGGTTTATCCGGCGGTCTAGCTGTCCTTTGGGATCCCGCATGGATTAAAGCTAAAGCTTTCAAATGTTGTTCCGGGATCATGATTTTGGCGCTGGTCAGAGGACATGCTCTCATGTTCAATCTCCTTAATGTCTATGCTCCATGTAGGAACAGATCTCCCTTTTGGGAGAGGTTGTTTGCTTCAGAAATTTTGGACATCGACTCTCTGCTGATAGCTGGGGACCTAAATGTTACTCTTAGTCTTGACAAATGTTGGGGCAATTGCAGGAAGAGAGACTTTCTATCTGACAAGCTCAGAATGGGGTTTCTCAGCAGGAATCTTGTGGATGTAAAACCTGAACAATTGAAGCCAACATGGGAAAATGGTAGAACGGGGCAGGCTTATATTGGCAAAAGGATCGACCTTTTTCTTATAAAATCCAGTGTGATCGAAAAATGGGGCATGCCATTCTCTTCCATTGCTAACAAGTTCTCATCTGACCACATGCCCATTGCACTCGAATGGAGAGCATTACAATACAGAAGGGAATACTATTTTAAATTCAACAGGATCTTTCTGGAGGAAAAATCCTTTAACGACGTAATCTCAAACAAATGGATGGATATGAAGGGGTCGGCATCAACGATTTTCTTAACCTTTCGGGAAAAAATCCAAAGCCTTAAAAAGACAGCAAAAGAATGGCAATCACAGAAAATTAAGCATGATAAAGAAGAGCTCATAAACATCCAAAAGGAATTGGAAGCCATCACATCGTCCTCCTTCCACAATATGTCATTCGAAAAAAAGAACCTCATCAGGACTCCGGAAAAAAGGAAGCACAAGCTCCTCCTCAGAGAAGAGGCATTATGGAGGCTTAAAAGTAGAGCATTGTGGCTTAAGGAAGGGGATAGCAACACCAATTTTTTTCACAATTTCACAAATGCCAGAAGGAGGAGGAACTCGATTTGGAAGATAGAGGATGGTAACGGTGGCTTTTTCTACTCGCAGGACGAAATCACTAATGAAGCTGCACGGTTTTTTCAGGAGTAGTAAAAAAAGGAATCAAAGTAATGTAAATGATATGTTCTAGGCTGCAGAGTTAATGCCTGAAATGTTTGATGAGTCCTCATATGAAAACTTCATTAAACTAGTCTCTGAAGAAGAGCTCCTTTCCGCCATGAAAGCATCTAAAAAGGACAAGAGCCATGGCCCCGATGGCTGGCCCATCGAATTCTTTTTGCATTTCTATGATTTGTTCAAACAGGACCTGTTGCATATGGTGGAGGCTTCACGCATGTCGGGAAACTTACACTCTGCACTATCATCCACTCTTATCGCTCTAATTCCTAAAAAGCAAAATTATGTATCCTTCTAGGATTACAAACCGATCGCTCTCTGTAATTCTCTGTTCAAAATTATCACTAAAGTCATTGTGGAAAGGTTGAAGCCGGTGTTTAACCTCTTCATTACTAGAGATCAACACGCTTTTTTGAAGGATCGGAATATATGGGACGCCGTGGCTTTGACTCAGGAATGTCTTTTCTCTCTTCGGACATACAATATCAAGGCGGCCATACTAAAGATTGACTTGAAAAAAGCCTACGACTGTGTGGATTGGGGTCTCCTCAGAATCTTGCTGGCGAAAATTGGTTTAAGAACGAAAGGTATAGAATGGATCATGGCGTGTGTTGAAAATATTAATTTCTCGGTTATCATCAACGGCATTCCATCACCCTTCTTCAAAGCAGAGCGGGGTCTTCGTCAGGGCTCTCCCCTCTCACCGTTGCTCTTCATTCTGGTTATGAACACATTAAGCTTACATCTCAACAAAGCAGCTTCCGAGTTTAGATACAGGCTGATCAAGATTTGCAAGGATTTTTTCTTAACTCACAATCTCTTTGTGGATGATATTCTCATTTTTGCAATGCTCTGCAAGGCTTCTTGGCAGTGTCTTTTCAATATCATTACCAAGTTTCAGTCCGCTTCAGGTATCTGTATAAACAAGGAAAAATCTAAACTATACCATAACGTGACTGACACAGAACTGGTCTCTTGGATTGCCTCTCTGTTAGGTATTGAAGCTGTGTCGATTGAAAATGGGATTAAATATCTGGGTTTCACCCTAAAGCCAACAGGGAACAAAAAAGGGGACTGGTCTTGGCTCATGGACCGTTTTTACAAAAGAATCTCTAGTTGGGAGATGAGGCTTCTCTCCTTGGCGGGACGTTTTATATTAGTACAGGCAGTTTTATCACAGCTGGCGATCTACTGGGCACATCTTTTTTTCCTCCCTGCTCCTATTATAAAAAAAATGAACTCGTTTGCAGCAAATTCTCTTTTGGGAGGGAAATCCTACCAATCAAAATTTCACCTAGTTAAGATGAATTCAATCTCAAAATCGAAAAAATCAGGAGGGTGGGGCTTGCTGGACATGCAGTCGATAGGAAATGCCCTCCTCTGCAAATCTCTCCTTAGGGGTATTTATGGCAATGGACCATGGAGCACGTTTATCAACAGGAAATATCTAAAAGGTAAAAGTATCGAATTCTGGTATAGAAGGAACTCTCTGGGGATCAAGAGAGGATCCGCCATCTGGCTCAGTCTTCGTAAAAACCAATCTTTCATAATGGGAAACTTTCGGTGGAAGATTTTTTCCAGATCAAATATTCTCATTGGCTTTGATTCTATTAAAGATGGAATGTCATCCCCTCTGCCACTAGCTCTGGTTTCTTACTTTCACACGAGAGGCATCTTTTCATGGGATAAATTGATAAAATCCTGGTCTAACACATCTCCGGTTTGGAAGGATGAAGCGGATCTCTTACTGCCCCCACAATTTCGGACTATGTGGAATTCTGTACTTCATGAATTACAGGGACTGGCTATTCAACGCTGAGGGTCAAAAGATGTACTAGCCTGGAATATGCCACACGCTCCATCTCCTGTTCGTGTAAAGGATTTATATGTTGCTCTTTCCGTAAAGCCCGAGCACACAAACCAACAGATTTTCCCTTTCTCTCTTTGGAAAGTCGCTTGTCCTCTCAAGATGATTCTCTTTTCATGGCTCCTTTTCCGGAACAGAAATCTCACATGGGAGGTATTACAGAAGAAAGGCTGGCAGGGTCCGGGATGCTGCGCTTTGTGTTTGCCAGCGGAAGAGACAAACTACTATTTGTTCTTTCAATGTCAAGCTTCACAACAAATCTGGTATGAACTCTCCTTCTCCTTGGATTTTCCTCACCTTGGTTTTTCCTCTGTACAGGACGGATTCTTCTGGTGGCGTGCTCAGACAGATTCTCGACGCACTTTGTTTATTTTGGTCTATTGGTTCATATGGAAGTGGAGGAATGAATCCATCTTTAACTGCCCCATGAGGCCTATAACTTCTATTATGCTCAGCATCAAGGCATACCTCGACTTTCTGGGCTAACAGGATTTCCTTTACATTATTACGCCCTGCTTTTTGGAATATTTTTTGATCATTCAGATTCAATGTAATGTTTCTGAACCTCTCTGCCTTTATGGAACTGTTCTATAGCTTGCTATATTTTGCTATGATCTGATTTTTACATGTCAGTAATTTGGGTTTACAATATTATAAACAGCTATATGTAAATTTATATTTTCATCAATATAAAAAATATGTTTTTTCTTCTGAAAAAAACCTTGGGTAGTGGTGTTTGAATTATATTTTCTATAGTGAAAAGAAATTCAGCACCATCAAAAACTTAAAAATACTCAAAATCTTGAAATTTGACAACTGTAAACCAAATTTACAAAATCCCCTACAGAATTGGATCAAAATCTTACACGAATGTCTATAATTTTCTGACATTCTGTTTAGACTAGAGCTTTTATAACATTTCTACCAGTCTGTTCACTATAAACCGAATGTCACAATTTCGTCGACGCCAGATTTATCAGAGTCTGTCCATTTTTTCCGTTCCATCAGATAATGAAAACATACAAGCTATCTGTGGCAAGCTTTCCGAGGAGGTTGGCTCTTAATACTAAAATTTACTGGCATTGGTAAACTTTCCAAATTGGTAATTAAGATTTTCGGGTGGCAATTACAAATGTTTCTTTAAACACCTTTTTCAAATATAGTTAGTAAAAACTGAACCTAGATCAGCAAATATTAGTAAACTTTCTAAACCTGTAACTAGAATCCATAATTACAATTACAAATTCCATAAAAGTGATTCTTCCATAAAAATGGGGTGATTCCTCCGACACTTTAGACCCATGACTTGCCATCCCCGCAATCTCTGTACTAACTCTAGTTTTGATTTGTCTGGCCACTCAGATTTAAGACGAAGAACAAAGTAGCATGAATCACATTTCTTGTTCCGTCCGGATACACTTCTGAATATTAGTGACGGCAGAAGTCAAGATTTATTATTGCTATGTAGAAGCAATTACTTCTGACTATTTTTGTTTTTTCGGTGGTTGCATGACAGACATGTAATAGTACACACTGTTTATATATTCCAATGGGAAAGCTATTTCCATTAACAAAGCTATTTCCATTAACATAAACATGTCAGCTGACAGGAATACAGTTTAACTTTTCCATTAACACAATCATCTCAGCTGACAGGAATACGGTCCAAAAGTAAGGGTGTAATAGAGGAATGATTTCTGCAATTATAAATGTTCAGAAATTCTGTTAAATAAAACCAGTGCCAGTGCAGTAGCCATGTTATTGAGATTACCAGTCTGTAAATGTCGACAGGTATATGCAGGGTTTAAATTATTGTTTTCACAAATTTTGTTAAATAAAACAAACAATTGCCACCCCACTGTACTGGCTAAGGTGATCAGTTTGACAGATATATGCAATTCTAAATTATTGTTTCGTTAAATACAACAAATGCCACAGTGGTGGGATGCCACTGAAGTGACCAGTTTGTAATTGTTGACAGATATATGCAGCTTTAAATGATTGTTTTAGATGTGGGCATATCTATATCTAGAGGTATTTAACAGGTAAGCCTTGTCATCTGGTTGTTGTGCAGGTTGACTCTGTATGCTAATTCCAGTGAAGAAGTCTGATGTCGTTTTGCTGTTATTATATTTTTTTTGTTTTGGTGGCTGTAAACCGTTTCAATTTCAATAATATTCTTACTTAATTCGCTAAATAACTTGTGAATAATAAATAAAATTTATTTTTATTGATTTATTTATTTTACAAATATTAGACTTTTTGAGAACATAATGAAAGTAAAATTTTAAGTATTTAAAAATAGATTCGAATTAATTATGCAACAAATCCGTTGGTCTCCTCGAGGTTCTTGTGGTCAAAAGTGGAAAGGCTATACCTACGGAATGATATGCATTATAGAGTGATATGTCAAATTAATTGCTTAGATTTTTTAGAATCACCACAAGAATTTGATCACCTTGTTTATGTGGTAGTTATTAAGTTACTTAATCAATATGTACTGAAATGGCTGTGCTTTGTAAGTATAGCTATAAATTTGTTAAAATTTTTAGAATGGTTAATTAACATTTTGATATGCAAAATAAAATGTTTAGACTTTTGAGAATCACCACAAGATTTTGATCACCTTGTTTGTGTGGTAGTTATTAAGTTACTTAATCAATATGTATTGAAATGGCTGTGCTTTGTAAGTATAGCTATAAATTTGTTAAGATTCTCAGAATGGTTAATTAACATTTTGATAGGCAAAATTAAATGCTTAGACTTTTGAGAATCATTTTTTTATTACCTTGTTTGTGTGGCAGTTATTAAGTTACTTAATCATGTACGGAAATGGTTGTTCTTTGTAAGTATAGCTATAAATTTGTTAAGAGTGCCAGAGTGGATAATTAACATTTTCTTGGTCATATAGTAGGAGCGGGTGGTCTTTTTTTCAGGGAAGCCAACTTAATGTAGGCAGACCATCTTATGAATGTAACTTAATGTTGGCTGACAGCTTTATTTTTAATAACCTTTACATTTTGTAGCACTTGAATTAGATTATTTTCTGTATTTAAGATAGGTTTGGATTTTTTCCCTTTGTTTTTTTAACCATTCATTTCATTGTCTGAAATATTTAGAGTTAAAATTATTTTCCTTTTTAGATTCATATTTCTAATGTCTCTATGAAAACAATTGTCAGAAAATTTCAAAATCAAGATGTATTTTTCTTCTTTAATTTTATTTTGGCTAATTTATTTTTGTAAATAACTATATGAAGAGTTTGATAGGCAAGTTTCTAGTTTAAAGGAACATGTTAGTAAGTGGGTTCTCAATTCAAAGGAGGAGGGTGAGTTATATTCTCTCTTTTTTACTTTAGTTTTTAGACTTATTTTTTTAGTTTTTTTAATGTAAATAGTTGTTTTGGAAGTTTAGTATTTAAGTTTCAATGGAAAGGAACAAGGTCTTGATTCATATACAGGCTTTAAATTTGACAAGTATTTATTTATATTATTTTTATTTAATGGTCACATACTAATTATTTTAGAACATGCACCTTACTGATGAGGGTTACCTAATTTTTGATACTGTTAATTTGATGAGTGACTTGAAAAATTAAATGCAATTTCTAAGAAATTAGTGAGTATTAGACTCCAAGATAAGTATCACATTATGCAACACTCACAATACTAGACTTTAAGATGATACTTTAAGATAAGCATAGACTCATCCATAGTGGATCTTTGGAGTTATTAGAAAAAATTCTCAACACCAACAATACTAAAACTTTAAATGAGATTTCAAGATAAGAATATATTCATCCATAGTGGATTTTTGGATCTTTGTCTTCAGTCACACCATGTGATCTTACATTGTTGATGGGTCCAACCCTTAATACCTTTGGGTTAATGATAAACTACTGATTGGATTTTATTAACGCAGTGGTTGGTTGACTTTAATGATATTGTATTGTTGTTTTATTGCAACGAGGACATGTGTCCTAGCTTTAGGCCTTGTTCCTTCCCACTCTTACTATCCTCCAAAACCCTGAACTATTCATTCCATTTGTTGTGTCGTTGTGTTTCTTGTGAGGTTTGCGGTTTCGCAAAATGAGGGTTTGCTCTGTCTCTTTGCTGGGGTTTCGTTTCCACTGTGTCTAGCTTGCAACTTGGTAAGGGTTTCCACCTGCAGATGATTTCTATGCTCCCTGTTTCATGCTTGGTTTCGAGACTCAGGTTTGGAACCCTTGGTATCAATCTCTATTGTCAATTTCATTTGGCTCTAGTTGTGTTTTCAGTTGCAGCTTTGGTTTACACGACTGTCCTCGATGCGCTTGCTTCACAGTTTGATTGTTTGTCTGGTTTTGTTTTGACATAGGTTGCGGTTGTGGAGTGGCTCGACTTTCGCTCTCACTGGGCAGTTGTCCAAAAGGTATGTCCTCCCTCCATGCTGGTTTTATCTATTTCATTTTTCCTCTGTCATTGGCAATCTGTGACAATCTGTGCTCGTTTTTCCTCTTTAGATTCATATTTCTAATGTCTCTATGGAAACAATTGTCAGAAAATTCCAAAATCAAGATCTATTTTTCTTCTTTAATTTTATTTTGGCTAATTTATTTTTGTAAATAACTATATGAAGAGTTTGATAGGCAAGTTTCTAGTTTAAAGGAACATGTTAGTAAGTGTGTTCTCAATTCAAAGGAGGAGGGTGAGTTATATTCTCTATTTTTTACTTTAGTTTTTAGACTTATTTTTTTAGTTTTTTTAATGTAAATAGTTGTTTTGGAAGTTTAGTATTTAAGTTTCAATGGAAAGGAACAAGGTCCTCATTCATATGTCGGCTTTAAATTTGACAAGTATTTATCTATATTATCTTTATTTAATGGTCACATACTAACTATTTTAAAACATGCACATTATTGATGAGGGTTACCTAATTTTTCACACTGTTAATTTGATGAGTGACTTGAAAAATTAAATGCAATTTCTAAGAAATTAGTGATTATTAGACTCCAAGATAAGTATCAAATTATGCAACACTCACAATACTAGACTTTAGGATGATACTTTAAGATAAGCATAGAATCATCCATAGTGGATCTTTGGAGTTATTAGAAAAAATTCTCAACACCAACAATACTAAAACTTTAAAACAGATTTCAAGATAAGAATATATTCATCCATAGTGGATTTTTGGATCTTTGTCTTCAGTCACACCATGTGATCTTACATTGTTGACGGGTCCAGCCCTTAATACCTTTGGGTTAATGATAAACTACTAATTGGATTTTATTAACGTAGTGGTTGGTTGACTTTAATGATATTGTACTGTTGTTTTATTGTGACGAGGAAATGTCATGGCTTTGGGCCTCATTCCTTCCCGCTCTTACTATCCTCTGAAACCCTGAACTATTCATTCCATTTGTTGTGTCGTTGTGTTTCTTGTGAGGTTTGCAGTTTCACAAAATGAGGGTTTGCTCTGTCTCTTTGCTTGGGTTTCGTTTCCACTATGCCTAGCTTGCAACTTCGTGAGGGTTCCCACCTGCAGATGATGTCTATGCTCCCCGTTTCATGCTTGGTTTCGAGACCCGGGTTTGGAACCCTTGGTATCAGTCTCTGTTGTCAATTTCATTTGGCTCTAGTTATGTTTTTAGTTGCAGCTTTGGTTCACATGATTGTCCTCCATGCGCTTGCTTCACAGTTTGATTGTTTGTCTGGTTTTATTTTGACATAGGTTGTCGTTGTGTAGTGGGTCGACTTTCGCTCTCATTGGGTAGTTGTCCAAAAGGTATGTCCTCCCTCCATGTTGGTTTTATCTATTTCGTTTTTCCTTCGTCATTGACAATATATGCTCCTTGTGGCAGCGAGCAACTCTGTGACTGTAACCTTAGTTTTGTGGCTTCTCTTCTGGCTTGAATGGGCTCGACTCTCCCTCAGCGAGTTTCTCATAACCCTTTCCTCTGTTTCTGGTTGTATTTTGTAACTATAGTTGTGGTTTTGTTCTTCGTTGCTAATGGCCTCCTTGTTGGCCAATGCGGGTGAGCGACAGGCTTGTTCGTCGTCCTCTCGCCTTATCACCTATGCCTAAACTGGGTAGGGTCACTCCTTTGTATTTTCTTGTTGACTGGTTAAGGGTTTTGTTGTAGGGTTTTATGGGTCTTTAGTTGAGGTTGGCTATGACCTTACTATGCCTGTGGCTTTCCTGTGTGTTTTTGTTTATGGCTCTGCTATTGTAACCATGGTTGTATTAGTGTGGTCCTATAATGACCTCGTGGTGGTTTGTAGTTTTATCAACTCTTTTTTATGTATTGGTCTCTGAACAATGAACTGTGGATGCTTTCTTGGACAAACATATTTATATTTATACAATAGTTTCAATTGTTACAAATTTGCAAAGGAAAAAATGGTTACATGTTCATTTCTATACCTGTAGCTTGTTTTCTTGGGTAATATCTTTCTCGTTCCCTTCGTAAGCTCACTTTGTTTGTGTTTCTGGCTTATCTAGGTGCTCTCCTCGCTTTGGTGCTTACTGTTCACTTATCTGTCTTCATTATTCTTATGGAAAAGAAAATAAATTAATTGTACTATGTAGGAAATATGCTAAAGCTATAACATGAATGGATTTCAGATGTTTGTCTTCAGAAATGTTTCTATGCCTTTTCTTCATTCAATTCTATGATGGTCCAAAAGATTTCAATAGTCGTTTCCTTTCTTTGTTTTGTAGAGAACACTGGACAATTAGAAAACTGCTAGTAGTTACATTAAGTGGTTTTTGAATAACTGCCTTTTCTTGTTTTTGTAAACTAAAAGTAAACTTTAAAATAAAACTAACAAAAATAAACAGAACACATAAGCAAACACTAACAGTGGCTGAGACAACCATTCCTAGAATTTAAATGAAAATGAAACTAACGAAAACTCAAACTGTTAGAAGAGACAAACTCCTAGCCATGACCTCCCTAAGCTGGTGAGTTGGATGCTCCTACATCAAGCTCCCGAGGTAGGTGAAAATTCATGGCTTTGGTCCATGAGCTCCTCGATAGAATACCCTGCACGTTGTATCTATCCTGCATCAAGCCATAAACTGTCCTCAATAGGGTGGTTCTTTCACTTGATGAGGTACTATAAGTACTCCTTTCTCCGAGTCTGCCTGGCCTCCTGTGTATCGAGGATTCCTTTGATTTCAAGTGGTTGAGCTGAAGGCATTCGGCTCATCCACGAACTACTCTCTCCCTGGGTATCCGCCTTTGGCTGTGCTGAACTGTCTTCTTCTGGACTGGAAGTGTATGAGAATAAATCCACAACATTAAAGATGCGCGATATTCCTATACCTGGAGTCAATTGCAGTTCATATGCATTTGCAGAAAACTTACGCAAAATTTTACAAGGTCCAATTTTTTTGAATTTCAGCTTATTGTATTCACCTTGAGGAAATCTTTCTCTGCACAGATGCACTAGAACCCGATCCCATACATTAAATTATACCTCCCGGCGTTTCATATCTGCTTTCTGTTTGTATCTTTGACTGTTGTCCTGTAATTTTGTCTTCACCTACCTATGTAGGTCATTAAATGCTCTTGCAAAGTCTTCTCCATCAACACTTCTCCTTTCTAACTGCCCCAAATCTCGTAACTCATGCACTCCTCGGGGATGCATTCCATACAATATCTGAAAAGGACTACTTCCTGTACTTTGATTCAGTGAATCATTGTAAGCAAATTCCACTTGAGCAAGTACACAATCCCACATTCGTGAATTTTCTCCAAGTAGACTCTGCAGTAGGTTTCATAAGCTTCTGTTCACTACCTCTGTCTGCCCATCAACCTGTGGGTGATAAGTGGAGCTGAAATTTAACTTCGTCTCTAGCGTTTTCCACAAGGTGCGCAAGGAATGCCCTGTGAATTTCATGTCCCTATTGGAAATAATGGACTTCGGTAAGCCGTGCAGTCTGATGAATTTAGTGAGAAACAAGTGTGCTACATGGGTAGCATCACTGGTTTTCTTGCAAGAGATAAAGTGTGCCATCTTTGAAAATAGGTCCACCACCACCATGATGGAATCAAAACCCCACTATGTTTTGGGTAGACCCAGGACAAAGTCTAGATTGATTGAATCCCACGGCCTGTTTGGAATAGGCAAGGGCGTATACAACCCCATGCATGTTCTAATTGTTCCCTTTCGCCAACTGACATATCTTACACCTGGTCACATACCACTGCACATCTCTTTACATCTTTGGCTAGTAATAGAAGTGACTGAGCTGATCTAAGGTCTTATCAATGCCAAAATGTCCAATGAGACCTCCACTATGTTTTTCTCTGATGATGTTCTCCCTCATCGAACAATTTGGGACACACAGTTGTCCTCCATTGAATAACAATTCCTCTTGCAAGCTATAGTCCAGCCATGGACTATTGTTCCTCAACAATGGATTCTCGCAGGCTTCATAAGCCTCCTTGAAATCTGCATATGTTTGATACAAGTCCTTCAAGTGTTCAAATCCCAACACTTGTATCGTGCTCTCCTATAAGAGTATAACTCTTCTGCTTAGTGCATCTGCTACCTTGTTCGCTTCACCACTGATATGCTTCAATACAAATGTAAAACTCTGCAAGTACTCCACCCATTTTGCATGTTTGTGATTCAACTTATCTTGCTATACAACATACTGTAATGAAAAATTATTAGAAAATAATACAAACTCATTACCTAACAAATAATGCCTCCAATGCTTCAAGGCTTGGATGACAGCATAAAACTCGTCATAAGACGTATACTTTTGCCTGGTTTCATTTAGTTTTTCACCGAAATAGGCTACTGATTTGTCTTCCTGGCTGAGTATGGCTCCAATGGCTATACCACTAGCATCACAACGAACTTGAAAAGGTTTGTTGAAATCAGGCAGCCTCAAAATTGGTCTCTTAGTGATCTTCTTCTTCAATATCTAGAAGCTCTTCTCTACAATTTCAGTCCACTGAAAAGGTTGACTTGCCTTCTTGATTGTATCCAACATAGGTGCACAGATTCCAATAAAATTCTTTATAAACTTGTGATAGAAACTTGCCATCCCATGAAAACTTCGAACTTCAAACAGACTCTTAGGAGATGGCCGGCTAAGTATAGCTACAACTTTTTCTGGGTCCATTTTTAGCTCATTTTTTGCAATCACAAAACCCAAATAGACTAACTCCTTCTAAAAGAAAGTACATTTTTTTCAGATTTATCAGCAACTTGTTTTGTTGCTACTTCTCTAGAACATATCAAACATGTCAAAAATGTTCCTCCTTGGTCTTGCTGAAAATTAGTATATCATCAAGATACAAAATCACAAATTTCCCAATGAACTCCTTCAACATCTCGTTCATCAGGCGCATGAAAGTACTAGGGGCATTACTCAACCTAAATGGCAGCACTAGCCATTCATACACCCCTTCATTAGTCTTGAAAGTTGTTTTCCATTCATCCCCTTCTCTGATTCTAATCTAGCGGTATTCACTTTTAGATCTATCTTCGAAAAATATGCTGCCCCACTCAAGCAGTCCATCATGTCATCCATTCGTGGTAATGGAAACCATACACATCCGCCACTCACCTCCTTTCTTGGGAGCTACAACTGTCGGAATTGCACAGGGACTTAAACTTTCCTGTATCAATCCTTTGTCCAACAATTCCTATACCTGCTTCCTGATCTCTTCATTGTCCTTTGGACTCATTTGGTAAGCAGCTTTATTCAGTAAACTGGCTCCAGGGATGAAATCTATGTGATTACTGATACTCCGCTTTGGTGGTAATTTATCCGGTAAATCATCCACCACAATGTCACTGAATTCCTGCAACATTTCCTGGATTTATTCAGGTAAATAAAAAATTTCAGTATGCAATAGCACTGCTCTTGGTCTCCTTACAACAACATACTTTACCTAATCATCTTCAATCTGTTTTAGAAATTTTTTCCACCCACCAACAATATTTTTGTCCCACTAGTCTTTGCCATTTCTTCTTCCTTGATGGGTACTAGCGTATGCTTAATCCCATCCTTGACAAACTTGTAACAGTTTGTTTTACCATCATGAACAACTTTTCGGTCATACTAACATGGTCTATGTAGAAGAATATGACACACGTACATGGGCATGACATCACAAATCATTATGTCCCTATACTTGCCAATATGGAACTCCACCTCACACTGCTCATTAACTAGCAGTTGGTGACTCTTCTGTAACAATGACACCTTATAGGGGGTTGGGTGCTTCAATCTTTTTAAACCCAATTTCTCCACCATCTCTGTTGCAACCAAATTATCAGTGCTTCCACTGTCTATAATCAATTTGCAGCATTTGTCATGTGACTTGCACATAGTCTGGAATAATGCCTTTCTTTGGGTTTGTTTAGCTGTTTCCTTTGTCAGTTTCAGTAGTACCTTGTTCAAGACTAAGGCCTCTCCTGTCTCCAGTACATTCTCTACCTCTTGAGGCGGTGCCTCTACTTCCTCTATTTGAGCAACATATGCTCCTCTTTGACCAACCTGTTCTCATGCAGGACACTCAAAGGACCTGTGCCCCCACTTGTGGCACTTGTAACACTGGTAGGCAGCTCCTTTGTCTCTGCATTTCCCCTTCCTCTCTAGTATGTGCTTCCTCCCCTAGTGATACCTTCCTTTTCTGTTGTCCCTGAGGTCTTTGAATTGCTACCCTCTTCACTGTTGTTGGCAGTTCTCCCTCTGCCAAAGGATTTTTCTTTCCCTCTACCAGTTCCTCATCCTCTCCTGGCATTCTTCTTTCTTGTGATCTTCTCTTCTGCCTTTAAGGCACTCTCATATGCTTCCTCTATGTTTTTTGGAGAAAGAATACTTATCTCGTCCAATATCTCCAGCCTTAGGCCATTCACAAACCTTGTTGTCTTTTCTGGGGTGTCTTCAGTATAACCAGCTCTCAAATTCACCCGATAGAATTCTTCAGTATATTATTTCACCTTCATTCCTCTCTGCTTCAAATTCTACACTTGTCGATACAGAGAAATCTGGTAATCCTTGGGCAAAAACTTACCCTTCATCTTGGTGACCATTTTGGCCAACTTTTCAATGGGTAACTTCTTCAATCTTCTCCTTCATGCTTGTACACTGTCCCACCATAAGGCCGCATGTCCTTTCAGCTTGGTGGCAGTGAATTTAACTCTCCTATCTTTGTTGACCTCACATTCAAAATATTTTTCTAACTCACTAATCTAGTCCAACAGCACTTCTGTGGACAAACTACTATCATAGTTTGGAATTTCAGGCTTTGGCTTACTACTAGCCAACAAAATTGACCTTAACAATTTGATCTCAAGTCCTTCTTCATCTGATCCATTTTTTATAACTAGAGCTTCTTCTTCACTGTCATTCCCTACTTCCAGATCCCTTTTCCTTCCTGCTTCTACTGCCGCCAAATGGGCATTTAGGATCCTAATCTCTTCCCTCAATCGTTCATCTACCACTCTTTGAATAGCTCTGCCATGACCTCTTCTTCCAGCTTCCATTTTATAAGAAAAAAAGGTAACTGTACCTCCTCTGATACCAAAATTTGATGGGTCCAGCCCTTATTACCTTCGGGTTAATGATAAACTACTGATTGGATTTTATTAATGTGGTGGCTGGTTGACTTTAATGATATTGTACTATTGTTTTATTGTGAAGAGGACATGTGTCCTGGACTTGGGCCTCATTCCTTCCCGCTCTTACTATCCTTTGAAACCTGAAACTATTCATTCCATTTGCTGTGTCGTTGTGTTGCTTGTGAAGTCTGTGGTTTTGCGAAATGAGGGTTTGCGTTGTCTCTTTGTTGGGGTTTCATTTCCACTGTGCCTAGCTTGTAACTTGGTGGGGGTTTCCACTTGCAGCTGATGTCTATGCTTCCTGTTCCATGCTTGGTTTCGAGACTCGGGTTTGGAACCCTTGGTATCGGTCTCTGTTGTCAATTTTGTTTGGCTCTAGTTGTGTTTTCAGTTGCATCTTTGGTTTACATGACTGTCCTCCATGTACTTGCTTCACAGTTTGACTGTCTGTCTGGTTTTTTTTTTTACACAGGTTGCAGTTATGAAGTGGCTCGGCTTTCACTCTCACTCGGTGGTCGTCCAAAAGGTATGTCCTCCCTCCATGCTGGTTTTATCTATTTTGCTTTTCCTCTGTTACTAACAATCTGTGCTCCTTGTGGCAGTGAGTAATTCTATGACTATAACCTTAGTTCAGTGGCTTCTCTTCTGGCTTGCACAGGCTCGACTCTCTCTTAGTGAGTTTCTCATAACGCTTCCTCTGTTTCCAATTGTGTTTTGTAACTGTAGTTGTGGTTTGTTATTCGTTGCTAATGGCATGCTTATTGGCCAATGTAGGTGAGTGACGGGCCTGTTCGTTGTCCTCTCGCCTTATCGCCTACGCCTAAACCGGGTAGGGTTGCTCCTTGGTATTTTCTTGTTGACTCGTTAAGGGTTTTGTTGTAGGGTTTTATGGGTCTTTAGTTGAGGTTGGCTATGACCTTGTTGTGCGCTAGCCTCACTGTGCCTATGGCTTTCCTCTATTTTTTTTTTATAGCTCTGCTATTATAACCATGGTTGTATTAATGCAGTCCTATAATGACCTCGCGGTGGTTTGTAGTTTTGTCAACTCTGTTTTATGTATTGGTCTCTGAATAATGAACTATGGATGCTTGCTTGGACAAATATATTTATATTTATACAGTAGTTTCGATTGTTACAAACTTGCAAAAGGAAAAAATGGTTACGTGTTTGTTTTTGTACCTGTAGCTTGTTTTCTTGGGTAATAACTTTCTCGTTCTCTTCGTAAGCTCACTTTGTTTGTGTTTCTAGCTTGTCTGGGTGCTCTCCTCGCTTTGGTGCTTACTGTTCACTTATATGTCTTCATTCTGCTTATGGAAAAGAAAATAAATTAATTGTACTCTGTAGGAAAGATGCTAAAGTTGTAACATGAATGGATTCAAATGTTTATCTTCAAAAATGTTTTTGTGCATTTTCTTCATTCAATTCTATGATGGTCCAAAAGATTCCAATAGTCGTTTCCTTTCTTTTTTTGTAGAGAACACTAGACAGTTAGCAAACTACCAATAGTTACATTAAGTGGTTTCTGAATAACTGCCTTTTCTTGTTTTTGTAAACTAAAAGTAAACTTTAAAATAAAACTAACAAAAATAAACAGAACACGTAAGCAAACACTAACAGTGGCTGAGACAACCATTCCTAGAATTTAAATGAAAATGAAACTAACGAAAACTCAAATTGTTAGAAGAGACAAACTCCCAGCCATGACCTCCTTGAGCTAAACTCCCAGCCATGACCTCCTTGAGCTATTGAGCTGGATGCTCCTGCATCAATTGTACATACTTCAACATAAAACATGAACATTGAAGCATGAAGCTTAAAGGTTGAGACTAGCAAGACATGCCCACACCATGGGTCGTTGGTATTTTATATGAAACACTAACTGATTTTTCTGGTTTATTTAGGTGAAATAGTTATTTTTTCTTTGATTTTGAGCATTTATGTAATACATTTGCACTTGAATCTAAACACAAATGGGTTTCTATCTTTTAGGTGGGGTTTCTTCCTTTTTGGTGTTAGCCTATTTTGCTCAAAGCTCTATTTGAAAGCTCTATTCTTCTTCCTTGTCGAAAGATTTTGGAAAACTCTAATCTTCTTTCTTGTTAGAAGATTATGTTTTTTTCAAAATGCATGCTTGCATATTATTATTGCTTGAAATGTTAGAATCTTGATAAATTCTTATTTAAAAGTGATTTCAAACTTGCATTATTATTTATAAGGTCTTTCTTAAGTTCAACTCATCAAATAAAAAGTTAAAATTGATTGGTCTTCAAAATACATTATAGTTAATAAGTTTGACTAAACTACTTGAAAACTTTTCAAAACTAGTTTAGTATAATTTAGAAAACCTTTGAAATTATATAAATAGTAACTATACATAATTGTACTAAATAATTAGTTAGTTTTACTTTAAGAATTAGTATGATTAAGAATGAATATAATGAATCATTTTAAAATAAAATAAAATACTTCATTGAAATTTATTTTATAATCAGGCCAGAATTAAAAAATCTATATAAAACACCACCAATAAAAACAATGTTATGATCTTACATAATATCTATAAATAAAAATCCAAAACACCTTAAAACAATAATTTAAAAAAAAAAAGGTCAATTACCATTATATTAAAAAAAAAATGGTTTAGATTTTAAAATATTTTTTTTTAACGAAATAAGTATCTAAGTATAAGTAATCAAAGTAAATATCTAATTATAGGAAATCAAAATATATCACGATTAAACTAAACTTTTATGCATCAAAAGATAGCTGGAAGTTGGAACTGGTTGTTATCACCTATCAACAACGATTAAACTATTCATAGTTGATACATCTCTGTTCATAGCGGTTTAGAAACTCTTCGAATGAGGCCGGTTTATAACATTTCTACAATGCGTTCTCTATAAACACACGCAAAATGTCAGAACTCGTGAGCTCTAGATTTAAGAGAATCTGCCAGGCTTGGCAGTTCGGACAGATAATGAAAACACAAGCTATCTATATCTCGCGCTCAATGCCAAGCTTTCAACCCATGCCCTGCAATCTCTGTACTAACTCTAATGTTTGATTTGTCTGGCTGCTCAGATTTAAGGCGAAGAACACAGAAACATGAATCACGTTTCTTGCTCCGTCCAGACAGACTTCTGAATATCAATGACAGCAAAACTAAGGTCCAGATTTATTGAGCTATTTAGAAAGCAATTTCTTATGATTATTTTTGTTTGCTTTCTGTTGGCATGCCAGACACGTATTACTGCACACTGTTTATATCAATGGGAAAGTTATTTCCATTAACATAATCATGTCAGCTGACAGCAAGACATCAGTTAACTTTTCCATTAACACAATCATCTCAGCTGACAGGAATACAGTTAACTTTTCCATTAATACAATCATCTCAGCTGACAGGAATACTGTTCAAAAGCGGGGGTGGAATAGAGTAACTATTTCTGCAATTACAAATGTTCACAAATTCTGTTAAATAAAACCAGTGCCAGTGCAGGGCATGTTATTGAGTTTACCAGTCTGTAAATGTGAACAGATATATGCAGGCTTAAATGATTGTTTTCACAAATTTTGTTAAATAAAACAAACAGGTGCCACCCAACTGTAGTGGCTGAAGTGACCAGTTTGACAGACATGCAGTTTTAAATAATTGTTTTGTTAAATAAAATAAATGCCACAGGGGTGGGGATGCCACTGAAGTGACCAGTTTGTAAGTGTTGACAGATATATGCAGTTTTAAATGATTGTTTTAGAAGTAGACGTATGATGAGAGTTCCAACAAAATCAGAATCACTACCGGATATGAACAAATCCCACCAAAAAAAATCAAAACGTAGAGCTATTTCGGTTTTTTTTATCGGGAAATTTTTTTGATGATTTTATATTTGTATTTACATTTTTGATCTGTAGTTGTTTTTAGTGTAATTTTTTGGATTTTTAGATATTCTAATTTGGTAGAAAAATTTGAATTGAAATTTTGATTTATATTATTTAAACTGGTTTTTTGAAAGTTTATATATGGATTCAACACCCTGAAAAACTCCAAGACAATTTGGTGATACAAGCGTTACCCATCTAACTTGTGATTTCAATATTTTATTAACAAATTAAACTAAAAAAACCCACCATTTTTTTTTTTTACAAAATAACATTTTAATCTTAAAATTACTAGACTTAGCCGTTGTCTTTGGGTTGCTCCCTGCCATGCAGGTCTGCCACCCGTGCATGCTATCCAGCTCCTACGTGCAATTATTTTCAGTTCTGTTACCGCGTTCTTTTGTTCGCTGGTGTCCTACCTCCAGATCCTCCTGGCTACTCATTCTCACTGGATCACTGGATCCTCTTGGCTACTTGTTCTCACTGGCAAACTAGATTAAGGTGAGAATGATGTATTAGGTTCTCAGTGGATCCTCTTGGCTACTTGTTCTCACTGGCAAACTAGATTAAGGCCAGTAATGATGTATTACGTATGTTACTAGTATGATAGATTTTTTTGACGAGTTTACATCTATTTTATATTTTAATAAGTGGTACGTAGTAGCTAGTAGATAAAATATGAACAGAATTGAAAAGAAGGAGATGTAGCTCACAGGTGTGGCTTGCACCTGGAGACTACAGAGACTACACTCACAAAACAGAGAAATCACTCTTGTACACTCTATTACCATCAATGAAAGATTACATTATGTAAGTACAACTTCACTCACAAAACGGAGAAATCATTCTTGTACACTCTATTACCATCAATGAAAGATTACATTATTTAAGTACAACTTCAGAAATCAGGAAGTTGCAACCAAACTCCTAAATTCTAGGAGCAAATCTTAAACTAAGGAGATACGTTACAACTATGTAACCATTTCTCCATTAATACAAAATAATATTTAATTATTTTCAACTCCCCCGCCCCCTTAATGGATAAAGGGTTTTCCTGGACTCCTAACATCCCTCTAAACAATTCAAACTTCACTCGTGCAAGAGGCTTTGTAAAAATATCAGCCACATTGTCACAAGTTTTACAATATTTAACAATAATTTCCTTGGACTATACTTTCTCTCTCATAAAATGGCGCTGAGTGTCTATATGTTTGGTGTTTTTATGGAACACTGGATTGTGTGCCAATTTAATGGTACTCTGGTTGTCGCTTTCGTTGGAAGTGGAATTCTTCTATTCTTTTCCTGCATCATTGAGAAGCCTTCTCAACTAGATCGCTTCACATGTTGCTGCACACAATGGTTGATACTCAGCTTCACACGATGACAAAGCTACAATACTCTGCTTCCTACTACTCCATGCTATGACCTCAGATCCTATATTGAATGCATAACCTATGATGGACTTTCGATCATCCAAGTTACCTACCCAGTCTGAGTCTGAAAAACCTACGAGAGTAACATCAGATACGTCAGTGTATAAAATATCATAATTAACAGTACCACAAAGATACCTCAACACGCTCTTTGCTGCTATCCAGTTACTTTCAAGCGGTTTTGACATAAATTGGCTCAACACACTAACATAGTATTCCAAGTCAGGTCTGGTTGTTGTAAGATATATCAAGCTGCCAACCAGCTGTCTGTACATTGTAGCATCAACATCTTTAGTGCCATCGTCACTTTTCAACTTTAAATTCTGCTGCAAAGGTGTCGCTACTGATCTACACTGATCCATACCAAACTTTTCCAATAGATTTTTGGCATACTTCCCTTGGGTAAGAAAATTTTGCCCAGTATCTCTGCATACTTCTAATCCCAGACAGTAATGAAGATTTCCGAGATCCTTCATCTCAAAAAATTGTGCCATAAGCCTTTTGATTCCTCTGATTAAATCATTTGCATCTCCTTTTCGTACCAAGACCTGGGTGCTTGCTTTAAACCATATAAAGCCTTTTTCAATCTGCAAACAAGATGTTCCTGCCCCTACTTTACAAATCCTTCTGGCTGTACTAAGTAAATTTCCTCTTTTAAATCACCATTTAGAAATGCAGATTTAACATTAAGCTGGTGTAATTCCCAATTACGTTTAGTAGCTAAAGCAATAAGCATTCTGATTGTATTTAATTTTGCTACAGGTGCAAAAGCATCATCAAAATCTATACCTTCTTGCTATGAATATCCTTTTGCAACCAACCTAGCTTTTAATTTCTCTATACTTCCATCTGCATTCATTTTTGGTTTAAACAGCCATTTACATCCTATGGGTGTTTTATTCTTCGGTAGCTCAACTAAATCCCAAGTATCATTTCTAAGAATTGATTCCATTCTTCATTCATTGCAGCCCTCCACTCCTTAAATTGACTAGCTTCTTTGTAATTAGCAGGTTCTACAATGTTTAACATATTTGACATTAAAGCATAGTCTCTCAATTTAGTAGGGAATCAAGTCTTCCTACCTGATCTCCTTGGTAGGGGATTTACCTCAACTCTGTCTATTTCAGCGCTTGCATCATCATTGATTACATTATCTGTTACTTCTTCTTCTTGTTTCTGCTCCTGCTCTTCATCTTCCTCACTGTTTTCTTCTATAAGCAATGGAATGTGGCAATCACTATTAGAATCCTCCTTTCCTTCTTCAACCTGTTCATGAAATATGACATCTCTGCTTGCAAAAACCTTGTGAGTCACAGGGTTATATAACTTATATGCCTTGAACTCAGTGCCATATCCAACAAATATATATTTCAGGGCTTTGGGGTCTAACTTCTTCCTATCTTCCTTAGGTATATGAGCATAAGCTTTTGACCCAAATATTCTTAAATGACTAACTGCTGGTTTGAATCCAAACAATGCTTCAAAAGAGGTTTTGAAGCCTAAACATCTAGTCAGACTCCTATTCTTCAAATATACAACAATGTTAATAACTTCTGCCCAAAGACCATTTGATAGAGCCTTACCTTGTAGCATGCTCCTTGCGCACTCCACAAGAGTTTTGTTCTTCCATTCTGCCACTCCATTCTGCTGTGGAGTGTGTGGCACTGTAAACTACTGCACAATCCCATGATGCTTGCAGAAATTCATGAACTCTCCCAACCTGTATTCTCCCCCTTGATCTGAGCGGATAATTTTTATCCTTTTTCCTGTCTGGTTCTCTACCATAGATTTAAACTCTTTAAAATACTGAAAGGCTTGACTCTTTTTACTTAGAAAATATATCCATGAATATCTAGTGCAATCATCTACAAACAAAAGAAAGTAATATGCTCGTCCTACTTACCTAGTTTGCATAGGTCCACAAATATCTGTATGCACCAATTCTAAAATATCCCTTTCCTTTCTGTTAACATGCAAAGGGAACTCTTCTCTATGCATTTTCCCTAATGCACATCCATCACAATCCAGCTTAACATTATGAAAAACAGGTAGTCCATCAACCATACCTTTTCTTTGAAGTAGGATGAGGTCTTGCAGATTAAGATGGTCGAATATCTGATGCCAAAGATCTTCGACTGTTGATCCAGCTGCAACCATTGCTTGTTGTGGCATACTCTTTGCATCTAATATGTACAGGCTCCCCACGCGCACTCCTTTTGCAACTGTTTCCATCTGGCTATCCTTAATGACACAATCATTTTTAAAGAATTGAACTTGCATATCCTGATCAGTAATCATTGAAACAGAGACCAATTTTTTCTTAATTCCTGGAACATACAATACATTTTTAAGATGTCTAATGTCACCACTAGGTAACTTTATAGGAATGTCACCATGTTCTTTGATCTCATATTCACTATCATCTCCTAAATAAATTTTCGACCCACATGAAGTTTCTTCAAGAAATTCAAACCAATCCTTCTTACCAGTCATATGTGAGGATGTGCCAGAGTCGACATACCATATGTCATCCCCATCTCCCTTTGAAGCTGAAAGAGCACAATCGACTGTAAATAGTCGAAGTTCGTGGCTGTGGTCCTCTTCTTCCCCAACAAAGTAACCCTTATGTTTTCTCTGTTTGTTTCTTCCTTCATCTGCTTGCCTCTTATAACACTCTCTAATCTGATGACCAGGTTTTCCACAGTAAAAACATTTCTTGATGGGAAAATCATTAGCAGACATACCTTTAAACAGTCTCTTCTGAAATGTGTTGGCTCCTTTCTGCTGCTGCTGCTGTGGTTGCTGGTGCTGGTGCTGCTTCCCTCTGTACTGTCTCCTTTTTGCCATCAGAGCAAGGTCATTGCTATGAGTTTTCAAATTTTGTCGTCGCTCTTCTTCTTGTAGCAGGATCCCAGTCAACTCTTCAAATGAAGGGACTTTCTCCCTTGCTGACAGCCCTGTGATGAACATCTGGTATGCATCAATCGTTCTGTTCAATGTGAGCGTGACCAGATCTAAATCAAAAACTTTCTCTCCGATTGCTCCCACTCTGTCACTCGGATCCTTGACTTTGGCAATGAATCCAGCAATGGACTCATTCTCCTTCATTTTCAATGCAAACAGTTTGCCTTTAAGTGACAAGACACGGTTTGTATTCTGCGTCTCGTACAGGTTTTTGATTGTCATCCAAATGTCAGCCACTGATTTACAATCTCTAATATGAGGGATAACATTGTCCTTGACGGACATTTTCAGTATGACCTTTGCTTTTGTCTCCATTTTATCCTAATCTTGTTCTTGTGTCGTTGTTCCTGCTCTCGGCTCATTTCTTGTGATGATCACCCACGCATTTGAACTTTCAAGCAAAGTCTGTATCTTGAATTTCAAGTTGTTGAAATTTGATCCATCGAGTTTGCCAGACTCGTGGAGATATGATTCTAAATTGTTATTCATATTGACTTATACCAGATACAAACCTCTGTTTTGCAAAAAAAAAATTGTACCTTCAATGTGCCACCACTGGGCAAGTCCGATCTGCTACCACCGAACAGATCCGGAACTTCAATGTGCCACCACCGGGAAATACGCCTCCACCAGGCAAGTTCGATCTGCTACGACCGAACAGATTTGGAACTCCAATGCGCCACCACCGAGCAAGTCCGATCTGTTGCCACCGAGTAGATCAGGAACTTCAACATGCCATGTTATGAAACCAGCTCAAGAAAAGATAGAAAAGATAGATCAACGCCTTAGAATTCAGCCTCTTCGAGGGTGCAACCTCCTTTACATTACATAAATGAACAATTCTTGGATGATTCAAATGACAAAACCTCCTTTCTATATATAGGAGTCTAAGGAGTCACAATATAACCCAGTCGACCTAACAATAATAATATAAAGCCAAAAAATAACAATAGAGGGATTCTATGGGGCACAGTAATAACAATATG
>APFE031432873.1:6486-17443 GCA_000404065.3 Pinus taeda | reverse complement strand
AAATGTTGTTCTTTATATTACTTGTATTAAGGCTTCAATGTAATAATGTTAATAAATAGTCAATAGTATTCATATTCATAAATTATCGCTTTATGTATTAGTTAATAATCAAACTATTAATACTTCATGTGGCTTAATACATTAATAAATGATTAACTAAGACCTACTATAATTGTTATTATTTAATAAGATTGTTAGTGTTCAATAAGATTGATTTATTAAATGTAACCATTAATCAATATGTTAGCCACATTAAGAATCTCAGCTAGTTAACAAGATATATTAAATTATTACATTTAATAATATTATTGCATAAATAATTACTATATGAAATTATTAAGAATATGTTAACCTTATTATTAATAACATTAATGTTAATGTCTATATTGTAAATATTGTATTTTATTATTATTGTTGGTAATGTCTAAAATGTAACTATTATGAACATTATTTATGAATATTAATGATAATACATAAATATTATTAATAAATTTATAAATGTTAATATTATAGCTTAGATGTTATTAATATTAGAAATATTTCTAATAATGTATATTTTTTTTTACATATTAATATATGTGTAATATTTGTATTTATAGATAATAATATATTAATAATAAACGTAATTTTATAGTGTATATTTATTAAGCTTATTTGATAAAGTTTATCTTACTAATAATAGATTTATTGATTATGATTTAATATATTTGTTAATATTATAGGGTGGAGTTAGGTTTAAATATGCTAATTTTTATTTTAAAATAAAGATGCCTAGTACTTATTATTCTAATTAATTGTTTTTAATATTTGTATTCTTAATTTAAAATTTATTAATTTTATTATTATTGTATTATTATTGTAATATTCAAAGAAACCAAACTTTGTTTATAAAAAATATTCAATCACTCACAGCAAAGAGTTGCTTATGACCAGCTTTATAAGGTAAGTATGTACCCTGGTTAGTTTTAATTAAACCTTAATATAAAACTCAAAACCTAAATTTGAAACTCATTTCGCTATTTTTAATTAAACCTTAATTTAAATCTCAAGACTTCAATTTGAAACTGATTCGTACACTATGTTAGTTATTCTTTATCAAGCTTGTTGCATTGCATTTCTATTAGATTACAATTTTGCAAGAAGAGTTGTAGCATACATTGGCTAACTTCTCATAGGAAACTTCACCTCAGTCTAAAACTCAAAAACTAGATTTGAAACTCGTACCAGCACTATGTGAGCTATTCTTTAACAATTATATTGCATTACAATTCTTTAAAAAATAGTTTTAGTGTACAGTAGCTAAATTCTAATAACAAAATTCAACAAGAAACATTCGGAAGAACATAAGACCATTATTACATGTGGTCATAAGCATATTAAACTTTTTTTTATTAAGGCTATTTTAAATTTAGTTTAATAATAATAAAAATAATAGTTTTATAAAATTTATTGTAGTTTTAAAATATTTGTTATTTGTAATTAAAATACATCAATATTAATAAAGGAATAAAATAATAATTTTAAATATTAAACTAAATTTATAAAATCTCTATAAAAATTTGAAAAATACAACATTCATTGATATTTACATATTGAATAAAAAATTCAACTCATGTTAATTGTGAATTTTGTTTGATAATTAAATTAAAACATAATATAACATTAAGTATTCAAAAGTTCAAGCCATATAATAAATGAATGAATTGAACATGCTAATGTATTTAACATGGTTGATACAAGGAATATTGAGATTCCATGTGATTTTAGAATCTCATATGGTGGCTTTAACCATCCCCCCCATCACTCTCAATTATCAAATACCTAATTTGTCTATTATAAGTCATGGATTTACCATGGTTGATACAAGGAATATTGAGATTCCATGTGATTTTGGTAGCTCAAATGGTGGCTTTAACAATCCCCCCATCACTCTCAATTCCCAAATACCTAATTTGTCTATTATAAATGAAAATGTATGTGAAATCCTTAGAAATACATCACACAATTTTAGACAACAAGGGTAGAGTTATTATTACAACACAAATGAAGATAAAATACAATGCCTTAGACATTCTATTTTATACGACATGTCTTTCGAGTGCACCTTAGAAAAGGCAATGTAGATCCTTCTAAATCCTAGCTAGAGCATTTGCCGTCTACAATTTTTGGTCAACAATATTGTAGATTATCAAGGCATCTCTTCAAGCTCACCAAGCTATCTTAGATGCTTCAAAGGTTACACTACAATCTATAATCACACCAACAATCTCACTATTGAAATCTTTTCTCTGATAAAAAAAGTCCTCAACAAGATTTATATAAATGTGCATGACACAAGCTCCATTAGCATTAAGTGCTTGAGTTATTTTCTAAGGTTTCATCTCACAAGACTTAGGTCATGCAACATGTTAATGCTTCTGCTGAGATATTTCTCTTAATTTTATCTCACAAAATCCACCCAAGCTTTAACCCTCGAATTACAAAAAAAAGGGCTACAATACGATTACATAGAGAAGATATGGATGATATACTGACTAAGTTGTGAGAATGAGAACACTCTCATCATTTTATAAGATAGGCCAGTTAGGAAAATAATAGAAAATTGATCAAGTGCACAACAACCTAATATAAGTTATTATAGTATATCCGCATCGTAATAGTTTAGTGAAGATGTACAAGTGTCATGTGGTTGTTGGAAGTCACCTCCAAAGTTGCGTGGTTTTTAACCTAAGGATCCACATTTCAAGCACTCCTTATGACATGGTTTTTTTCTCCCTAAAAGAGTATCCTAACTTTAGTTCTCCTCAACATGTCCTAATTCAAAACAAACTCGAACTATTGCACTTTTGAAGAAAGAATCCCTCAATACAACCACTCAAAAGCTTAGACAATGACATGTGTTTGTCATGGTCCTAGGGAGGAGTTCTTTTACTCCTAGTGCATGTTATGATTATACAAACTTATGCAGGAAAGAAACAGAATAGACATGTAAATATAAACATAGAGTTGAATAGGAAATAAAACTTCATGTGATTATTATAAATGAAATGAGATCATCTTACAAAAAAATGGAAATAAAATAGCTTGGGAAATGGTAGCTTATCTCTAAGAGATCTCGCAACTACATGTTGCACTTGTGTCTCTAAAGCTCCAACAATCTATAATATATGTACATAGTAACCATTTTAGGGTGGGTTACAAATATGGCTGCAAAAGTTCACAATATATATACGAGGGTTTATTAGATGACATAAATATCAAAACTATGTCATATTATATTAACGCTAAAATAAAAACCTAAATAATGTTTAGGGTGTCGTGTAGCTATGGCCTCAAAAAGTTCAACTAGATTGTAAGGCACATGTTTTAATGGGCATGACTAGTTAAATTTTAACACATATTTTAGAGTAAGAGACACACATTAATATCAATGTTAATAGTAATATTGACATTAATGATAATACTAATATTAATATATTGACAATAATATTACTATATATTATACTAGTATTATTATATTAACATTAATATTAATATATATTATATTGATTGATATAAAAAATATATATATTGTTATTCAGATCACTTATATTTAGGCTTTAATGTAATAATATTAATAAATAATGAATAGTATTGATATTCATAAATTATGGTTTTATATATTAGTTAATAATCAAACTATTAATATTTCATTTGGCTTAATACATTAATAAATGATTAATTACGACCTACTATAATTGTTAGTGTTTAATAAGATTGAAAATGATGAATTATAATTAAATAAAGTTATACATTAATGGTTATGTTAGCCACATTAACAATTTGATCTAGTTACAAAATATACAAAATTACTACATTTAATAATATTATTAGATAAATAATTATTATATGAAATTATTAAGAATATTAAGCTTATTATTAATAACATTAATGTTAATATTTGTATTGTCAATATTATATTTTATTATTATTGTGGTTAATGTCTAAAATGTAACTATTATGAACATTATTTATGACTATTAATGATAGTACATAAATGTTACTAATTAAGTTTTATTAATGTTAATATTAAAGCTTAATTTTTATTAATATTACAAGTTTTTCTAATAATAATGTATAATTTTCTATATATTAATATATGTGTAATATTTATATTTATAGATAATAACATATTAATAACAAACCCAATTTTAGTTAATATTATATGGTGGAATTATGTTTTAATATGTAAAATCTCATTTAAAAATACATATTCTTAGTACTTATTATTTTAATTAATTGTTTTCCTTAATATTTGTATTCTTAATATAAAATTGATTAATTTATACTTATTGTAATATTCAAAGAAACCGAACCTTCCTTATAAAAAAATTACCTCATCTTCCACATCCTCTTCCTCCACCTCATCTATCTCCACCTCGACCACAACCACCACCTCCTCCTCGTCCTCTTCCTCCAACTCCACCTCCTCCACCACTTCCACATCCATCGCCTCCTCCTCCTCCTCCTCCCTCTCCTACTTTATTAAAAAAGATAAAATGGTCCTGCCAATAGAGGGAAATGTCCCTCTACCCACAACCCAAAGTGATAATGGATATAGTCTCTTGGAATTGCAGAGGAATGGAATGTTTGCTAAAATTCAATGCAATGAAAGATTGAATAGCATCAGAAAACCGTGATATTTGTCATTGTTGTTTGGGATTTACATCTAAATAAGGCCACAAGTCTGATGGGTTTCCAAAATATTTCTATAAAAATAAATAGAACATCATTAAAAAATATTTGATAAAAATGATCATAAACATTTTTAGAAAATACACGGTAGGAGGATTTAAAAACTCCTCCATTCCTACCCTAGTTCCAAAAGAGTCGAATGCAAAAACATTCAGTAGGTTCAAGCCTATTTCTCTGTGTATCTCTTCCTATGAAATCATTACAAATATTCTGGCAAATGGAATAAAAGTAATGCTTCCAGAAATAATATCAAGAAACCAAGGGGAATTTGCCCCAAGGAGACAAATTCTTGATTATAATAGTACAGGAAGCATTGCATTCTAGCCATTTGAAAAAGGAAAATGGAATGACTTTCATGTGGGAAATAGAAAATTATTTTGATAGGGTCAATCTTAGTTTCCTTTCGAATGTCCTATAGAAAATTGGTTTTTGTAAAAAGGAAAGAGATATAATTAAATCTTGAATTATTAGACCTTGGATAGATCCCTTGGTTAATGGAAGACCAAGTGAATTTTTCCAAAGATCAAGGGGGCTTCAATAAGACTATCCTCTTGCCCCTTTTCTATATTTCCTCATGGTAGACTCACTGAATTGAAATCTAGAGAAATGTAGATAATGTCAGGCTACCACACGAATTTCAATCTCTCTAGAAGTAAAGAGTATTCACCAGTCTATATTGGCAGATGATACTTTAGTTATTGGAGGGGCCTCATGTATTATAGCAAGAATAATAAACAAGGTGCTCAATAGATTTATACGAGCCTCTGGAGGACTTCTAAATAATCAGAAACAAAGAGTTTTTGGTTGGAACACTCCTCTCCACCCTCTCCAAAAATTATCACAAATTCTGGAAATTCCTTTTCAAGAAAAATGGAGCCACTTCCATTATCTTGGTCTTCCAATCTCCAAAGAAAATTTGAAGACAGAGATATGGAACAAGTTCATAGATAAAATGAAAAAGGCTACACAATTGGAGAATGGAATCACTCAACATGGGAGGAAGGGTGGTCTTAATCAAGGCATTACTGACATTTGTTCCAATATACTAGCTTTCAGCAATACTAGCACTGTGAAGCATTTATAAATAAATAGAACTAGTAATTAGGGGTTTCCTATGGAAAGGAGGTAAAGTAGAAAGAAAGAAAATCAACCTAGTGAAATGAGGCCAAGTAACAAAACCATATGATAAATGAGGTCTTGTTATAAGACTTCCTGGGATAATGAATTTAGCACTAGGAGTAAAAATGACATGGATATTTAGTACTCGAGATAGTAGTTGGTGGAAGAAAATCCTAGAAACAAAATACATGGACCATAATAGAATATTACTATATGAAAAGGTTTTCCCGATAAGGCCCTGCCCTTAGATCTAGATTTTGATTAAAAAGACTCTTTCCCTCATCGAAGAATATTCCTCCACGATCCTTGGGAATGGGAAAATTACCAAAATTTGGGAGAAAAAAATAATAGGAAATCCTCCTATAGCCTATCAAGAAAATCTCCATGATTTGAGAAGGTGGATGAAAATAAAAGAAATCAGTAATATGGAAGACGTATCTCATTGCAGTGATGGAGACTGGGATGATTGGAGGATTCACAACCTTCCCCAATGCATGGTTCCTCAATGGACAAACTTAATTTCTCATCTTAAGGGTGCAGCAGCTTTGATTCAAGACACAAAATGCTCTTTTAGATGGGATCCTGATGGAGTGGATTATTCAGTCAAATCTGGATATGCCACTATAAAACAACAAGCAAATCAAGATTGGGATCATTGGAGGGATGCATCGAAAATTGAAATCCTTCCAAAAGTCAAAGTGTTCATGTTCACTCTCCTTAGAGGAAAGATTCTAACAACTGACAATCTCAAAAAGGAAGGTTATGAAGGTCGTTCTCACGATGTCATGTGCCAGAAAAGTGAAGAAAACATCCATCATCTCTTTGTGTAGTGTGATTTCACAAGAAACTGTTGCCAATTTCTAGTAAGACCCCTCGAGGTTAGATCTCAAAAAACGTTGCCTTTGCATGAACTTCTATCAACTTGGAAAGAAAAGTTATCCATATACTCGTAAAATAAATGGAATTTTGTTGAACTAAATAATAATTTGAACATATATAATTCAATACACATTCAATTAATTGGAAGTGTAATTCTTCCATATTATATTTTATGTATGTAAAATCATCATAAATGTGATTTGTATCAGGTCAATAGACAATTTGGGCAATGACCTTCCATAAGGATATTCTAACGGAATCTTTTCTTGTGTCCTAAAATTTGACAAAAACAGGAGCATAAACAAACAAACACATACATTACATAAAATGAAAACACAAACATTTAAAATTGATCATAAAAACTAATTATAAAAATTGTATTAATTAAAAACACTTATAAAAAATATTATGCACTGAATAGTGGTGCTTACAAAAATTCATGGTGAAAAAGTAAGATTTTATTACATTAAACAACAATTTAAACATTAATAAGTTAATATACAAATTATGCTCAGTCTAAAAGTAACTACTATACATGATATTACATATGTGTAAAAATATTATACACAAACAAGCAACCAAAAGCACATAAAAGCACATCAAACAAACATAGCATAAATAAAAGCACATACATTTAAAATTATATTATCATAAAACATCAATTTGTAAATTAATTTTAAAATTTTATGTTTATTTTATTTGAATTTATCGTTGTCATGAGGGCCATTAGAGATAGGTTTAATTTGACATTGAATGACTACGTTTATAAAAGAATTCATGGTCATACCCACCTATGGTGCTATCATTATTTGTATGGTTGAAAAGTATATATTGAATATAAGAAATTGTGAACACTTGTGATTTTCAAATATACAAAAACTGGTGATGATGATTACAAAGAAAATTCATAGCCATTTTTACTTGCGGTATTGTCATGGTCATTTGTATCTATACAAGTTGTTGACTAAAAATATTTGTGAAATTTTGATTTTATACAAAATAGATTTAACAAGTTATAAACTCCACGAATTTTGTACCATGCAAAAATAATTAACTAATACACTATTTAAGAAATTACAATGATTGAATTAAATAAAAAAATTGATTAAAATGTAAGATATGAATATATTAACTAAAAAATCAAATTAAAGATTGATAGGGGAACTCTGTCAAGAGGATGAGCTCGATGTGATTGCTAGGGTTTCTCAATCTTTTTTCTTTCCTTATGCAGTCAAGTTTCTTCAGATATCAAATCAACATTTTGCGTCATCATTAGGGCATGATCTCACTGCTCATGAGTTTGATAATGGAGTTTTTGAATGGCCTAAATATTGGTTTCGGTCCCTTGGACGGGGATGGAGACTCACTACACAGGTTGTCGACAATATTATTTACCATATCATGGATACGATGTATTTGATCACCACTTACATACATGATAGTATAGAAGGAAGAAAAGGGAATCACATTCATGAGTTGGGAATGGATATGTGTAGGATTAAGGAAACTCTCGATCAGAAATCTTATCACTCTGTCCTCTTAGTCACAAGAGCAATATTGGTCATATCTAAAGGAGAAAATCTGGCTATAGAAGTGAATCTTTAAACTCGAACAATTCATTTCATAGGTCCATTATAGAAGATCCTTGATCTAGAAATTGTCAATCCCCTAAGCACATTAGGTTATCGAAATGGAGTAGCATTAGATCTGAAGAGTCTGCCACATTTTTTTCCAGATCAGAATTCTCCTCCATCAAAGTGGGTGTGTTTGGTAATTTTCCCATCACTTATGAAGTTGGTACTGCCACGAAAACCCCTCTCACTCTTTCGAGCTCCACACTTATCCCTTGATTCAACTAAATATCTGCGTGACTCTCAAGTATGGGCACTAAATCTCAAAACTATGGTAGCCTTCCAAATTTTTATTAAATCCCCTAATGGAAAATCAATATTATTTTGAGTTTCGGCTACAAATCACATCATAAAATTAAAGCACAATACCATGCAAACTTTGGGTATATTGATGCTCCTACAAAGTCTGATCTTTGGAGGAAAACCCATGCAGGAAGATTTGATCTTACAAGATTATAACATCCTCCCATCATCCACCATCATATTAAACTTGAGGCTTCGAGGAGAATCCCCTCAAAAAATAAATTCAGAGGGCATAGGGGGAGTGTCTGGATCTCATATTCCCAAAGGAACAAAATTGAATCAAGGTCAAGTAAATGGAGGTTTTTTGTTCAAAGCTATCCTTAAAGGTGATTTTTTTGCCTCAACAATACTAGATCAGACACATGATATACCCAACCCCTACATAGTTGAAAAACTAAATCAAATATCAGTAATGATTGTATATCTACCAGAAATAAATGATCTATGCACAACATATGCATCTCAAGAAGTACTATGTAGATTCAACACTTTTTGGCCAAAACTGGTGGATCTTTTCCACCGGATATTCACAAATTGGACAATAAATTGTCATATTCATATTCATTCATGATTAATATTGTTTTATTTAAACAAATTATTAAATTTATAAAATTCTTAAGAAGATAAAAATAAAAAGACTAAATAAAAAGGAAAAATATCCATAATAATCATAATCACTACAGAAATTCCTCATAGATAGTGAGGACCATAGTTAACTTGGGGACTTAGATAGAGAGAGAAAAGCCCCTCCCTCAAAATGAATACAAATTTTATTAATATGGGGTTTGAGATTTTACAAATAATAATATAAATTACAAATAAATAAATAAATTGCAATATGAATCATCTTCATTCTCCATTTTGCATCTCCTCGCAAAAACATAAGAAAATATATATTAATAATAATATATGGAGGAAAATAGGTGTATTGTCAAAATTTTGAAAAATGATTTACAATAAAATGAGGGAAAAAAAAATAAAAAAATCTATCATTTTATTATATGGACTGAGAAGGATTAAAATGGGTTTCACCTGATATTTACGGAGATCTTAAACTGAAAATCTAAATAGAAGAGATTCTAAAAATTAAAAAGAAACCTAAATAGAATTTAACGAGACTATTAATTTTTCTTAAACCCTCTCATTAAAATTAAAACTAAAGTATAAATCTAAAATTGAAGAAATAACACACATCTATCAACCTAATATCATTCAATATACCCACAAAGCTTTTATTCTCTTCAATAAATGTGATTTATTAATAAAACATTTAATAAAACAAAAAATATAATAATCATGATTAATTAAAAACTCACTTGCAACTATGGAATTGTTCAAATTACTTATCCCATCCTCCACGAATGGCCAATGGTCAAGATGATTGCCCTACTTATCTTCGTTGGATGAAGAAATTGGAAAATTCCAATGATGTCCCTTAGGAGAGCCCACCCCCCAGGAACCTAGTAGAGCCATTGGGCATAGGTATGTTAAGACTCTTTATTTATACATTTTTATTCCTAATCCTTCATTTGTTCCTTGTTTTTCTCCCATAGACATTTTGGGCCTCAAGATGGCTCTGCGTCTAGAAGGTCTTGGCAAGAATAGGGGGTTGTGTTGGGGCTTCTCCAGTCTTGTTGAACCATTGGAGTGTCACATCGACCTCTCATCTTTTTGGTTGTTTTTGATGCCTAGATAAATAGTTAATGTCAACTGAGGAGCATATTACTACCCAGAGATAGGTTTTCCTAGAGCTCAAACAATCATTATTGGGATTTTACCACTTAATCAAATCAAGAAGAGATCACTTAGGTGGAAAGGGAACTTTCCAATGAGGGACATAATCCTAACCAACACCGAGTTGTTTTCTAAATTGGAAGATTGGATTGTTGATGTTGGTCATACAAGGGGTGTTCTTGCAATAATTTAATGGCAAATGGGGCTTCCTCCTAATCCTCAATGCACTCCTAGGAGTAATAAGCATCCCATCACAATAAAGGTTATTGATCCCGAGAAATATGCACGCATGCCTATCTACCTATGTCTTTTTAGTTTTGATTTACGTTTTCTTGTCTTAGCTCCATGTCTTAGCTCTGTGTCTTTTCATATTTTGAAACATTTGAGGTTACCTGTTTTGTTGGGTTTCCCTCGTGGAAATCCAACGAACTTCTTGTGCTATGAGTGTAAATTTATAAATCCAAACAATAGAAAATTTTACTTTGCATGAAAAGAAAATATGGAAACTAAAATTTGAATTTAATTACAATAAAATTTTAGAATGCATCATTTAAAAT